>ML423953.1:0-22887 GCA_005239525.1 Nicotiana knightiana
TATATATATATCTTCTTTTTTAACACTAAACAAATTATCTACATCCTTCTTTGGATTATCAATTATTTTCCTACAAATAATCATTTATAATTTCTTCTGTAATTGGTTATCAATTCCTGAGTCTTTAAAATAATTATAAAATCTAATTTGTGAAAATTACCTATAAATAGGTAATAAATTTATAATTATATCACATAATCTATATATTATTAAAAAAATAAGAAAAACATCTACATTAAGCCAGTGACAGTCTCACAATAGGTCACTTGGCAATTTAGGACAAATTTAGTTAGGTTAGGTAATAATTAGTTTCTTTTTGAGTTTAAATTTTTTAATAAAAATTTGAATTATGTGTTGTTAATAATTAGTTTCTCTTTTTTAATTTAAATCTAAACATACTTAATAAATTTGAATTAATTTTATACTATATGCCATGTTTTAAGTTTGACACTCAGAATCATCTTGTTACAACTAAGATGGCTATACATAATTTCTCCGACGACATTCTTCTACCGATAAAGAATTCAACTATTACACTAATGAAAGACATAACTGTAGAGATTGAGGAAGAAGATGGGTTATGGTATTCTTTTAGAAATACAAGGCAAGTCTTTTACTAACATGGAGACGTTGTGTGATAGAATTAGAGATGAAGTTGTTGAAAGATATTATCATGTTTGAGTGACTTTGCTTATTATTTCATGGTGGATTATCAATATATAGCAATTTGTGGAATAATTTCTAATTCATATTGAATGGTGACAATAAGCAATTATACTAGATAATATTATATGCTTTGGTATAATTAAATATGTTATATTGATTTAAATATTTAATATGTATGTTTACTTTATGTTTTATATTTTAATTAAATAAAATAAAAAACAATAAAAGTCTCTTATGATAAATATTTTAAGTTTATTTTTCTCTTTAAATAATTATAAGACCTTGGTACTATCCTTTTTGATAATTTAACATTCAAAGGTACTTTTTAGAAAGATTGGTCAAACACAATTTTCTTACTAAATGTTGTAAAAAGTACTTCTTAAATGAATTGGCCAAACACAAACTATTTTTTTTCAAAAGTACTTTTGAGAAAAGCACTTCTGAAAAAATAATTTTCAAGAAGCTTTTTATTCTCTTTAAGAAAAAAATAAATTTGTTTATAACAAATATATCCTTACAATAAATTTATAATTTTAAAATATCCCTTATTAATATATTTTTTTCTACCATACATTTCATCTCTTTTTTATTCACTTTCTCTTATTCCTCTTTGGAATACTCTCTCTATTTTAAATATATCTCTTCTTTTTTATAGTGATTTATAAGAGTATATTTTTGATATATATTGAATGATGTGTTTTAATATGCACGGAGGCTTCGGTTTTGGAGTTAGGAACGGACGAGGAACTTCAATGCTGGATTTTGCTAATGCGTTTGATTTGATAATTGCTAACTCTAGTTTTCCGAAGAAGGAGGAGCACTTGGTTTCAGAGTTCGGCAGCCAGGACCCAGATTGATTATCTACTACTCAGAAAGTCGGACAGAGGTCTATGTGTGGATTGCAAGGTCATCCCGGGAGAGAACCTCACGACCCAACATTGGGGCCTGGTCATGGATTTGGAGATTAGGAGGAAGTGATGAAAGAGGGTTGTGTATGGTCTTCCTAGGATCAAGTGGGGAACTTTGATTAAGGTCAGTGCCCAGGAGTTGGGGGCTAAGCTGCAAGCTATGGGGGCATAGACGAGCAATAGGGACATGAGTGATATGTGGACCGCGACAATGAATTGCATTAAGGGGGATACTAGGGAGATATTGGAGGTCACGAAGGGCTCTTTTGATGGCCACAAGAGGGACCGGTGGTGGAGCACTAAGGTCCAAGGTAAAGTGGAAGACAAGAAAGTGGCTTATTTGAAGCTTGTGGAAGAAGAAACGAGGAGGAGAAGAGGAAAAATAGGAAGCAGTATAAAGTGGCTAAGAGGAAGCAAAGTCAACAGTTATTGCGGCCAAAACTACCTCATTTGAGCGCTTGTATGAAGAACTTGGAGGCAAGAGAGGGGACAAAAAGTTGTACAGGTTAGCCAAGGTGCGAGAAAGGAAGGCTCGTGGACCAAGTCAAGTGCATCAAGTATGAGGAAGGTAGGGTGTTGTTGGACAAGGCTCTGATTCGACAAAGATGGAAAACGTACTTCCATAAACTCCTAAATGATGAGGGGGATATAAACATTGTGCTGGGGGACTTAGAAAGCTTCGAGAGTGTCAGGATTTTGGTTATTTCAGGTGTATTAGAGTTGCGAAGCTAGAAGGGAATATGCGTAAGAAGAGCAAGGGGGGAGCGACTGGGACGTACGAAATTCTGGTAGAATTCTAGAAGAGCGTGGATAGGGCGGGCTTGGAATGGCTAAATTGGCTATTCGGTGTCATTTTTAGGACAAAGAAGATTTCCAAGGAATAGAAATGGAGTACGATGGTACCATTGTATAAGAATAAGGGATATATCCAAAATTGTAACAACTATCGGGGTATCAAGATATTGAGCCATACTATAAAAGTATGGGAGAGGGTGGCGGAGTTGAGGGTGAGGAGGATTGCGTCTATCTCATAAAACCAATTCGGATTATATCGGGGAATCCAACTACAGAAGCTATTCACCTTGTTAGGAGGTTGATGGAGCAATATAGGGAGAGGAAAATGGATTTACATATGGTGTTCATCGACTTAAATAAGGCTTTCGATAAAGTGTCGAGGGAGGTGCTATGGATATGTTTGGAGGCTAGAGGCGTTTTTGTTGCATACATTAGAGCTATTCAAGACATGTACGAGGGTGATAAGACTCAGGTGAGGACAGTGGGAGGAGACTCGGAACACTTCCCGGTTATGATGGGGATGCACTAGGGGTCAACCCTCATCCCATTTCTGTTTGCCTTGGCGGTCGATGCGTCGACACGTCACATTCAAGGGGAGGTGTCGTGGTGCATGTTGTTTGCAGATGACATTGTACTTATTGACGAGACGTGTTGTGGTGTTAACGAAAGGTTAGAGGTTTGGAGACACACTTTGGAATCTAAAGGTTTCAAGTTGAGCAGGACCAAACAGAATACTTGGGGTGCAAGTTCAGTGGCGCGACTCAGGAAGAGGATGAAGACATGAGGCTTGAGTCACAAGTCATCCCTAAGAGAGAAAGTTTCAATTACCTTGGGTCTATTATACAAGGGAATAGGGAGATTAACAAGGATGTCACACACCGTATTGGGGCGAGATGAATGAAATGGAGGCTCGCTTTTGATGTTCTGTATGATAAAAATGTGCCACCAAAACTTAAAGGTAAGTTGTATAGAGCGATGGTTAGACCGACTATCCAGTATAAGACAGAGTATTGGCCGGTCAAGATATCCCATATCCAAAAGATGAAGGTGGCGGAGATAAGGATGTTGAGGTGGATATGCGGGCATACCAGGTTAGATAAAATTAGAAATGATGTTATTCGGGACAAGGTGTTTGTAACTGTAGCTTTGACACACCACTTGGTGCCTTCCGTATCATCTTTTTTTTGCTAGTGTTCTGTTACTACTTGTTGTTGTCTTGTGTTTCGATCTGTTGAATGAATTTTTCTTTTTCTAGTTTTGTATTTTGTTTTGGTTGTCAGATTTGTTTGCTTGTTATTGCCATTCCCCTCCTCCCTTCCTGAGCTGAGGGTCTTCCAAAAATAGCCTCTCTGCCTTTTTAAAGGCAGGGGTAAGGTCTGCGTATACTCTACCCTCCCACACCTCACTTGTGGGACTACACTCGTGATGTTATTGTTGTTGTTGTTGATGTGTTTAGATATATTTAAATCATCTTGTAGATAATAAGTTATTCCAGGTACACAATATTATTGTTTTGGAATAACTATATTTTATATTAATTAAAATCTTTAATTTATATTGTTACTTTATGTTTTATATTTTAGTTGAATTCGTTTATAATAAATATTTAAATTCATATCATTTTTTAGATAATAGTAATTAAAAACTGAAATTTTATTGTCCCTTTTAGTAATTTGATACACAAAAGTACTTTTTGGAAAGATTGACCAAACACAATTTATTTACAAAAGCACTATTTAAATGAGTTGGCCAAACACAAACTGCTACTTTGCAAAAACAAAAGTACTTTCAAAATAAATAATTTTTGACAGCTTGGCCAAACAGACTTTTACTCACCTTGAGATTCAATCATTTCAAAGGGTAAAAATGCACAATATCTATTCTTTTAAACACTAATCTTATGATGATGATGATAAATGGTGATACTAATTTACATCAATGCATAACAATGAATGTTTTTTAAAACAAAGCCTACAATTCCATAAATAAGAGAAACGGAAATTCATTATTGCTCCTACATTTACCAAGTTTCATACATAGAATAGTCTTCTGGAGCAGGATTATCCCTTCTAGCTAAATAAAATCCATCATCTTTAACCAAATAATAAAATGGACCAGAAGGTGTACTCCAATTAGAATCAAAAAACACATTGAATCTTTTATCTTTTGAACCACACCAAAAATGACAAAAGTAAAGGGTTCTTCCCCAAATATTCTCACGAAATGAGAAATTAAAATCCCCATATATCGGAAGGTCATGGTACCCTAAATCATCATCTCCTGATGCACAATGAATTGTTAATGTAGGAGAATTTGTAGGTAAACCATTGACTATATGAATGTGAACTTGAGCTCCATTTATTTTTTGTGTGAAGTTTAATGCCAAGAAGAGGAAAAAGAAGAGCGTTTTGTGTTGGATGAAATTCATATTCATATACAACTAAAGTGTGTTTCAATGAGAATAATACGAGTCTTTGATTTGTATATATACTCGTCTTTTGAATAGTGAAAATAGCAATATATAACCTAAAGAGGAAGAATAGACTTCTTTTCTTTTCTGTCATTTGCTAATATAGAAGTGGTTTAATATGGATAAGGTTGAGGATTATAAGTTTAAAGTTTTTCCATTGATTTGGTTTAATTTCTGACTGAAAAGAATATATAATTGTACTAATTTTCTTTCCTTAACAAATCATTTATTTATCATGTTTGTGTTTGTCATATCCACTCATGATGTAAAATGATTTAGTTACATGCATAGTGTAATTTGACTGACTTAGTACTTATTGCATATCTCATATTTAAATACTTAGATACCCTTTTGATTCCACATATTTATATATACTTCCAAAAGAGGAAGAACAATCCAAGAAGAAAATGGTATATTGCCTAGCATAAAAAATTTGGTATTGTCATGTTGGGGCGAGGAATTTTTGGTTACAATAGTTAACAACTCAACTTTACTTGATGCTATAACATGATAATAGTCTGAGAACAATTTTGTCAATAAAGCAAGAATTTGTTTGGAATATTTGTGCAGAGGAATTTTTTTTATGGTGTTGAATCTGTTTTATGACTTCTATTTGCGGTCAAACTTCTCTACAATAGTTGTGTATATTTTAGTATTTTTTGACTGTTATTGTGAAGTGATATTATAGAGAATATATGTTATAAAATTAATATGAAAAATTGGTTCCAAAAAAAACTTGACCATTATAGTATTATTATTATTATTATTATTACTATTATTATTATGATCATTATTATTATTATTGTTATTATTATTATTATTATTACCACTACTACTACCACTTTACTATTATCACTACTACTATACTACTTTAAGTATTTATTATCATTATTAATACTATTGTTGCAATTAGTATTGTTACTACTTTAAATTATAATCTACTTAATATTGTTTTATCATGTATAAATTTGTTAATTTAGGAGTCCAAGGAAATACTAGGAAGAAAAGAATATTAAGACCATTTGAAGCTCAAAATTCTGCCATCAGCTAACTCGTGTCCAAAGATCAAAATTCATTCATAATTAGCCCATTTATTTAACCCATTCGGTCAACAAAATCAGGCCTAAACCCGCCAAGTCATTGAACAGACAAAGTTGCCCCCAACTTTACTCACCAAGTTACCTAAATACCCTCATTTGAGTTTAAATCAGCTAGGTTTTCTTGTCGTCTTTTCCAAACCGCTACTCCTCACCCCTTTGCCTCTCTCTTCGATGTCAAAGCCACTTTTGGCTCCATATCCATAACTAGAAAAGTCATTTAGCCTTCATCCTTCACAATCAGAAGGTGCATGGCCATTTCGAGCAAAACTATGAATCAAATTGCTAAGGAATCCATAAAGTCTTGGCCAAATCTATAAAGGTTATAGATGGGGACAAATGGAATTAAAAGGTCGAAGCTTTTCTTCGTCCTTAGTTCTTGTCACGGCCCATTTCTTCCTCTGTAAGACGTCGTGACCGCACCTAGTTGCTACGACTAGGTAAGCCTAATAAAACTGAAATAGTGGAAGTAAAGCAATAATTAACAACTAACTTCAATAGATATAATATACTGATAAGGATGTCACTCGGCATGTACAAGTGAACCAGCACTCGAATATACACAGCATTCCCAAAACCTGGTAATCATGAGTCACAAGCTCTAAGAATTTTTCTAACTGTCTCCTATACATCATGTCTAAATAGATAAAGGAGGGAAAACAGTATAAGGGGTAGAGGGGACTCCGAGGATCTACGGGCGCGGGCAGATATACCTTGAAGTATCTGGTAAGCTGCAACGACTGCACTAATGATGAGGTGGATAAGATGTACCTGGATCTGCACACGAAAAATATATGCAGGAAGGGTGTGAGTACACCAAAATGGTACCCAGTAAGTGTCAAGCCTAACCTCGGTCAAGTAATGACGAGTTCAGGTCAGGGCCCTACCGGAACACACACACACACACACACACACACACACACATATATATATATATATATATATAAAATAAAGTAAAGAAAAAGGAAATATCGCAGTAAAGATTGAAATGTAAAAAGGAAAGAGTCATGGAAAAACAACAGCTCAGAACATAACAGTTCAACAGGGGATCTCCCGAGATACCGTCTTGTAGTCCTAAACGTAAATATGCAGGGGGATCTCCCGGAATACCGTTCTGTAGTCCCAAAGTAAATATGCAAGACAGGGGGATCTCCAGGAATATTGTACCGTAGTTCCAAAGTAAATATGAAGTACAGGGGGTTTCGAGAATACCGTTCCATAGTCCCAAAGTAAATATGCAGCCAAATAACAAGATTCAATAATCATTTCACAGAGTCTTACAATTTATCCTAAGTACAAGTTAAGGAAGGCAGGTAAAACCACTAAATATGTTGCACGTAGTTCAAGTAAACAGTTAGGACAAGTAGGGATGTTTTCTTAGTCTAACAGAATTCTACACAAGATAATAAGTTCAAATAAGAGGAAAGACATGTTACTTTTTATGGAAATCAGGTTTTACAACACATAATCCGTGTATGCCGAATTTCCATCGCAGGTGCAAAAACACCAAAACCAGCACACCAGAAATTCTTCTAAGTCCAACTTTTCACCCGTTAAGCACCCGAAACTCACCCGAGGCCCCCGAGACCTCCACCAAACATAGCAACCAATCCTAAAATACCATACGAACTTAGCCGAGCCTTCAAACCACATCAAAAAACATCAAAAACATATTACACACGGATTCAAGCCTAATGAACTTTGAAATTTCTTGATTCTACAACGACGTCGAAACATATCAAATTTCATCCACATGACCTCAAATTTTACACACAAGTCAAAAATGGCACTATGAACCTACTCCAACTTCCGGAATTCCATTCTGAACCTGATATCCAAATTTCCACTACCGATCAAAATCGCCAAAATTATAACTTTCGCCAATTCAAGTCTAATTCTACGATGGACCTCCAAATCACAATCCAGACGCGCTCCTAAGTCCAAAATCACCTAACGGAGCTAACGGAACCATCAAAAATCAAATTTCAGGTCGTCTACACACAAGTCAACATCCGATATCCAAAACGAACCATCCCGACAAGACACAATAGCAAGAAATAGATACGGGGGAAACAATTAATAGGGCATCGGGGCTCTAACTCTCAAAATGACCGTCTGGGTCGTTAAATCCTCCCCCTCTTAAAACAATCATTCATCCTCGAACGAGCATAGAGACATACCTGAAGCTGTGAAAAGATGAGGATAACGGCTGCGCATATCCCGCTCGGTCTCCCAAGTCTCCTCCTCGACCGATTGACCCCTCCACTTAACCTTTACTGAAGCAATGCTCTTTGACCTTAGCTTTCTGACCTGCCTATCCAAGATAGCCACTAGCTCCTCAACATAAGATAGATACTTGTTCAACTGGACTGAACTGAAATCCAAGACATGAACCGGATCACCGTGATACTTCCGGAGCATAGAAACATGGAATACCGGATGAACTCCTACTAGGATGGGAGGTAGAGCAATCTCATAGGACACCTCCCCAACACGCCGCAATATCTCAAAAGGACCAATATACCTCGGGCTCAACTTGCCCTTCTTTATGAACCTCATGACGCCCTTCATAGGCGATACCCGAAGCTAGAACCGCTCTCAAACTATGAATGCTAGATCGCAAATCTTCCGGTCCGCATAACTCTTCTGCCTAGACTGGGCTATGTGAAGTCTATCCTGAATCACCTTCACCTTATCCAGGGAATCCTGGAACAACTTTGTACCCAATAATCGGGCCTTGCCCGTCTCGAACCAACCCATTGGAGACTGACACCGCCTACCATGCAGAGCCTCATACAATGCCATCTGAATGTTGGACTGATAACTGTTGTTGTAGGAAAACTCTTCAAGTGGTAAGAACTGGTCCCATGATCCTCCAAACTCCATCACACACACATGGAGCATATCCTCTAAAATCTGAATCATGCGCTCAGACTGTCTGTCTGTTTGAGGGTGAAATGTTGTGCTCAGCTCCACTCTAGTGCCCAACTCCTGTTGAACGGCTCTCCAGAACCGTGATGTAAACCGCGTACCTCTTTCTGAAATGATGGAAACTGGGACACCATGAAGGCGAACAATCTCTCGGATGTAAATCTCTTCCAACCTCTCTGAAGAGTAAGTAGTCATCACTGGGATGAAATGAGCGGACTTGGTCAGTCGATCCACAATCATCCAAATAGCATCGAACTTCCTTGAAGTCCGTGGGAGCCCAACTACAAAATCCATGGTGATACGCTCCCTCTTCCACTCTGGGATCTCTAACCTCTAAACCAAGCGACCCGGTCTCTGATGCTCATACTTGACCTGATGACAGTTGAGACACCGAGCCACAAACCCAACTATATCCTTCTTCATCCTCTTCCACCCATAGTGTTCTCTCAAGTCTTGGTAAATCTTCGCGGCACCTGGATGGATGGAATACCGCAAGTTGTGGGCCTCCTCAAGAATCAACTCCTGAAACCCATTGTAACGACCCGACCGGTCGTTTTGTTCTCTAGCACATCATTCAGTGGTTTGAAGTCGTGAGCAGCTTCATTTCAGATATTATGACTCGTGGGCATGGTCGGAATTGAATTCAAAGAAGTTTGGAATTTAATTGGAAAGAAAATTCTCATTTCGGAAGCCTTAAGTTGGAGAAATCAACTACGATTGGAATTTTGAGTAAATGATCTCCGAATCAGGATTTGAAGGTTTCAGCAGGTTCTTATGATGATTTCGGACTTGGGTGTATGTCCGGATTAGGTTTTGGATAACACGGGAGCGTTTCGGCGTATATTGTGGAAGTTAGCATTTTAGAAGGATTTCATGAATTTGGGCTTGAAGTGCATATCAGTGAGATTGATGTCTGTTTGGGATTCTGAGTCTGGAATAGCTCTGTATGGTGATTCTAGAATTGGGAGCGCGATCAGAAGTGAATTTGGATGTCCGTAGGTCATTTTGGAGTCATTTGGCTAAAGATAGGAATTTGAAGGTTTTTGGGAAATCCGGTCGGAAGTGGAGGTTTTGATATTGAGGGCAGAATGCGATTCCAGAAGTTGGAGCAGGTCTGTAATGTTGAATATGGATTGTGCGCAAAATTTGAGGTCAATCGGACGTGATTTGATAGGTTTCGACATCGGATGAAGAAGTTTGAAATTTTAAGTTCTTAAAGAATTGGATTTGAGTGTGATTCATGATTTCAGCGTTGTTTGATATGATCTGAGGGCTCGAGCAAATCCGTGTCATGTTTTGGGAAAGGTTGGTGTGATTGGACGGGGTCACGGGGACCTCGGGTGGATTTTGGGTGGTTAACGGATCAAAGTTGAAGTTGGAAAAGGGCTGAAGTTGTTGTCATATAGTGTGATCACAACTGCGAGGCTTTGACCGCAGGTGCGGCTCGGGCGCTGCAGGTGCGAGTGTGGGATTGGCTTGGCTGGGGACCGCAGGTGCGGACAGTGGGGCGCAGGTGAGATTTGGGCTAAAGTTGAGGAAAACCGCATGTGCGGGAGATTTGGTCACACCTGCTGGATCGCAGGTGCGGAGGAAGGACCGCAGCAGCGAAAAGATGCCTGGGCAGAATGTTTTAAAATCGGGTTTGTGCCATTTCTCTCTCATTTTTCATTTGGTTGAGACGATTTTGGAGATTTTTTCAAGGGGTATTTCATTAGAGATCAGAGGTAAGTTGTTTCTACTTTTTTCTAAGGCTAAATACAAGATTATATGCATGATTTGATATGGGAAATTGTGGGAAATTTGGGGTTTTTGAAGAAAAACCTAAAAAAGTGAAAATTTGAAATTTTAGCCACGAATTAAGCATGAATGTTTGAGTAAATTATATATTTGAGTTATTAAAGCTATGGTAGAATATATCTTCGAGAATTTCGAATTTCCGGGCACATGGGCCCGAGGGCATTTTGGTCATTTCTCCGAACGGGGTCGGGAAAATATATAATCTGAATTGGTTGTGAGTATTAGGATGAATTCTCATTGTTTTGTCGTTATGTGGTAGTTTCGGAGCGTTGTGCGTCCGTTGGAGTCATCGGAAGGGCTTGGGAGTCGGTGTTGGAATTTCTGAGCGAGGTAAGTCTCCTTTCTAACTTTGTGAGGGGGAATCGTCCCCCTAGGTGAATTAATTCAGTATATGCTATTATCTTCGGGGGCTACGTACGCATGAGGTGACGGGAATCCGTGCATAGCTACTATTATGCCATGTCCGGGTAGCCTAGGACCCACTAGCATGCTTTATGTGTGTACCTGTAACCCTGCATGTAACATTAAACTGCTATGTGACCGAAACGTAATTGAATGTTTAAAAGGAAACTAGAGTTCATATTGTTAACCTTCTAAAAAGAGAATTTATTCCCGCTGTGAATATATGTGTGCCTGGACTGGGTTGTATCATGGAGTATTACTAAACTGGACAAATGAGTTTCAAAACAAAGATTTCAAAACCTATATTTCATATTTCTTTTAAATAGGATTTTTACCCCTTTCCTGAGAAAACCTGTTTCTTGATAAAAATGAGGATGTATTATGTGAATGTGTGTACATATGAGCACCTGAGTCGCATGTATGATTCGCAAGTAGGCTAGCCTTATTATTTTTATGTTGACCGTGTCGCATGATTGATTCGCGAGCGAGGAATATAGATGCATCTATGGTTCGAGCCAGTCGACCCCTCGATAGTGCACGGTTAATTATTGTTGGTCCGCGCCGTTCCACCCTCGGCATTGCCTGCGCATGATATTTGCTGCGTAATTGCTATGATATTTGCCTGATTACTGGCCTGAAATGTTAAATTGTCGATTGAAATAACAAAGACTTTAAAGTTATTAAAAAGACTTTTGGAAGAAGTTTTTCCTTCCGTTTATTTATTATTATTTGATGATATCACCATGTTGATTAATTGTTAATATGACGAAGATATAAAGTGTTAAATGTGAACGAAATTGAAGGATGTTTAAATCATCTTTTATAAACTACCTATGATAAAACCATGCTTAGTATCACTCGTAAATATTCCAAAATTGACCTTTAGTAAGTGTCAAAATTGACCTCTCGTCACTACCTCTCTGAGGTTAGACGGGACACTTACTGAGTACACGTTATTTTTGTACTCATACTACACTTGTTGTGAATTTTATTGCACAAGTACTTTCATAGCAATGTGGAGGATTCATAGACTTAGGCGAGCTGCATCATCCGGAGGCGATCCGCAGCTGACAGAGTCTCTTTCATACTGTATTTATTCATATTTTTAAATTTTCTTATCTAGTTGTATTTCGGACAGGCTTTGTAATGATTGTATAAATTCTTAGAAATTGCTTATGTACTTGTGACATTAGGTTCTGGGATATGTACTGGAATAATTGTTTAAGTGAAATCTTTAGATCACTGTTTTTAAATAACAGGCTTTTATTCGCTGTCGTATTTTAATTTATGAAAATTTATTTATTTGATTATGAAATGTAAGGAAAGGTAATGGTTTCGAAAATGTAAAAACATGAATGTATTTCAACTAATTAAGGATTTGGCTTGCGTGATAGTGGTGTCCGACACCATCACGACCTATGGATTTTGGGTCGTGACAATATGGTATAAGAGCGCTAGGTTCCCGTAGGTCTCACGGGTCATGAGGAAGTCTAGTAGAGTCTTGCGGATCGGTACGGAGACATCTGTACTTATCTTCGAGAGCCTACAGGGTTGTTAGGAGTACTTGCCTTCTTGATTCTTCATCGTACGAGTTGATTCCTTTGAGGCTTATGCCTATGTTCATTCCTACTCAATCATACGCGTCGCGAAGTGCTTTCTATGGATCTGGAATTTGAGGAATAGAAATGGTGCTATGAATGTAATTCGAGATGTTTCCATGTGTAATGGTCGTGGTTGTTGTTATGGCCCTGTGAAAGGGTAATGTGTTTTTTCAGCTCAGTAGTTATGTTTCTGGGAGCCTTTAGTCTGTGCTCGGGTAGCAAGAATGGTTGCAATTGATTGTCGTGCGGTGTCGATATGATGATAGAACGTTTGCTCGTATGTTAGGAAAGATGAATGGTTTGAAAGGAGGTATCCTCAGAGCGTGATTTCGAGATTTCAGTGCTTTTGTGCCGGCAGAGGAGTGGAATTTTGGGTTAGGAATGGTCTGGTTGGGGTTGATAAGGCAGTAAGACTTGATGTATTCAAGTGAGATGGGATATGCACCTGTGACGTGTAGTCATTGTCATTGATCGAATGGAATGTGTTAAGTGTGTCGGTGTTATGGCTTCTTCGGTTGCGTGGGGTCAGAGTATTGAGAAGAAGTATTGAAGAATGTGGTTGGCAAAGATTGATCCTGGAATGAGGCTAGGCGGTGGTTCCATTTCTAGGAGGCCAGGTGTAGGAAGCGGAAGTCGAGCAGTCGCAAAGTGGGGGAGCGGCAGCACAACTTGGAATTTGAAGATATTGTCGCACATTTAATGGATGTCCATGAGGAGCAGACGGACTAGTAAGTTGTTAAATGAAGCATGGCGTAGGATGGGGTATTGAAGTTGCAGAGAGCGTGCATTTCAGCGTCGTTGGAAGGTGTCCGCGGGTGATTTCTACAGGTGGATTGTGTTCTGGGGATAGGTTAGCAATGGCGGGGTTGGCAGGTTCTGTGAGGGGTCCTAGTGGCTAGTCGGTAGGAGATAGAACGTGAGAATGATGCTAGAGAATTCGAGTATTTAGGGAGTGCTAGCAAGAGAATTTGGATGATTTGGACGGATTGGCTGAGCAAGATTGTGTTATCAAAGGAGGAAGTATCTCAGCAGGGTCTAGAGTGGTGCAAGGAGTAGATTCGGGTTAAGTGGGTGAGTCCCACCATCTGCAGTTGGGTTGTAGGATTGTCTTCGCATGGGGTAGAGGATTTTTGGCGTGTTGGCAAGTTATTTTAGCTAAGGAAAAAGGAGTAAAATGGTAATTGTGCATGGGATTTGATGAATATGTGCAAAAGTTGGCCCTGTCATATCAGGGTTAGGCTTTGGAAGATTCATAATTTATGCTTAAGGCATGGGCGAGTTGTAAGGATAGTGACTCAGTTACGTATTTCATTGAAAGGTGTTCCTGTGCTAGGAGAGCCTTGGGGTTGATTGTATTTGGGGCCAGTCAGAGTGGGTGACTCTCAATAGCGGTCCTAGTGAGGTCAAAAGTTAAGAATGCGGCAACTAAGGATTTCAGGCAGCAATATGATCGAGAATCAAGATTTTGCAGAGTAATCTCTGAGAAAAATGAGGACGGTTGGAATGTTCTATGATATGTTTCAGCATGCAGGAGAATATTGAAGAAGTGAGAGAAATAGACTCCGGGATAAAGAAAAGACTATCAAAAGGGTATGAGACGGGTTGCAAGATTTTAGCAGCATAGTCTCGTGAATCATGGTCACTCAGGATGAGTGAGGGTTGAGTTTGTTATGGGTTGAAGGAAGTTGTTATTATTCCTGAGGAAATTGATGATGATTAAAAGAAGATATATTGATTATCCATGGTTGAAATGGAACATTTGCGGCAGTGATCGGTTTCTTTTATGTGATTTGGTTATGCATGTGGTTTGTGCCGGTGTGTGTGAAGCTTGTCGATCGTCGTAACGGATTTTATGTGGGAGCATTTGAGTGTTATGGCCTGCCAGGTATAGGCAGACCCCGGAAGGGTTATGGTGGTATAAACTACCACTTAAGAATTGCATGATTGGGTAATAATGGGAAATCACTCGTGTGATGAGATGATACTCTTGAATTAAGTCAAGAAAAAATTTTCTATATGATGAAGTGTTCACCCTGTTGGTGGTTCGAAAGTTATGATGGAATTCTTGTGCTACCTCATGTTGGTATGTTAAGTGCGGGAAGCAGTATGTAACTGGGAGTAAGAATCGAGATTTAGGTCCGATGTTTATGAGGATGTCATGAGCTCGGAAGAGCAAGACAAGTGGTTTGAAATTTCAGAGTAAGTTGGTGTTATCTTCAATGTCACCTGAGATTGATATTCGGTGAAAGAGGTTTTGTATCCTGGTCATGGGTTCTTGATATGTTTTGCGGCCTCAGTGTGGTCGGTGTTATGGATGGGCAGACTTGTTGCCTTGTGTGGAAGGTCGTGGAAGCATGACCGCGAAAAGATTGTATAAAGTGTGACATGTAGTCACTTGATGGATTCAGATCTGGACTGAGTATAAAGAAGTGCAATATTGCTTAATTGAGATCTTACGCGTGGAGGGTGTTCGGTTCAGTTGATTATGGATTATGGGGTGTTAGTCCCGGTGATGATGGTTGTTCTTGTGTATTATGAGAAAAAGTGGGTTAATGTGGACGCAGGTAAAAGCTAATAGCTAAGTTTGGTACGAGCGAGGTGGCTCAAGGTTTGTGGATGGATTTAAATATGATTATGGGCTCCGTGTAAGCCAGGCATGTTCCTTTGAGTAGAGCGCTTTTCATGGGAATGTATTAGAATAGCGGGTGTTGTTCCGTCTTCATCGAATTCATGTGTTATTGTGATTGTGCCGTATGAGTTGTGAAACGCTTTGATAATTTCTTATGTGTTGAGGTCCCGCGTATCGGGGATGTTATGTGAGTAGGATAGTTCTTGATATCAAGAGTGCATATATATATATATATATATATATATATATATATATATATCGCACCTCAGTTGTGCTTGAGTTTTGTAGCCTATGGCTTTATCAATATCCCCAGGATGGTATTATGCACTTAGCGTGCTTGTGATCGATATTCAGTAATTCGTAATAGTGAGCAAATAAGCTTCGTATATATATCTTCTCATGTAAATTTTATGTTATTCAGATCGGGTTGCACGCCATAACAGTGTGATGATGAGAAGGGTTAATATGTATTTATTTTCTTGTGGTTTATTTCCCATTTTCTGGTAAGAATTCATATTAGTTGCGTGATTTGAGTAGTTCCATCCTGAGTCGTTTCTTATTATCATGTTCGAGTTATGGCCTATTGGGCGATGCGGTATCTTGTGAGGCTGTTAGCCATGTTTGGGGTGACTTGCTGTCTGAGCAGTTCGTACTGTGTAAGACGAGATTATCGGATAAGGGATCAGTGTGATGAGGTTATGTGAAGAGCATATTAAAGAACAAATACCATCATTCAGGTTCAAAATGAAAGTGACGATTCTAGTCAAAATGAGGTATTCAAGGATTTGTTAACTCTGCAGTTCAGTGTGAATTTCTGCGCATTCCCTCCGTTGTGGTTGTATCGCCAGCATTCTAGCAGGATGTTTGTATAATTGTTATGAGGTGCATCAGGAGCATCAGATTCGTGAACCTTGGCTAATAATGTTCAGGGAGCGTCGTTTTGGTCAGACGATGACTAATGCGGTGCATGGTGCCGATTCAGCAACGGTATGCAGTTATGATCTGGTATATCGTGTGCTAGTTGATGAGTTCTTATATATATTGAAACTAGGCCTGACTAGAGAAATTTCAGGTGTTTGAATGAATTCTAAGCTTATTATATGGATAAAGAAGAAATCTCCAGATTTGATCAAGCCATTGTGCTCTACTGGGTTGTAGTAGCACGGGCAGGTGCTCGAGATGTTAAACAGTGATTTCAGGTAACTCCATAGATTTTCTTAGCACGTTCGAGGACGAACGTCGGTTTAAGTGAGGGAGAATGTAATGACCCGGCCTGTCGTTTTGTGCTCTAGTGTGTCGTTCAGCGGTTTGAAGTCGTGAGCAGCTTCGTTTGAGATATTGTGACATGTGGGCGTGGTCGGAATTGAATTCCAGGAAGTTTAGAATTGATTTGGAAAGAAAATTCTCATTTCGGAAGCCTTAAGTTGGAGAAATCAACTAAGATTGGAATTTTGAGTAAACAATCTTCGAATCAGGATTTGAAGGTTCCAGCAGGTCCGTATGATGATTTCGGACTTGGGTGTATGTCCGGATCGATTTTTGGATAACCCGGGAGCGTTTTGGCGAATATTGTGGAAGTTATCATTTTAGAAGGATTTCATGAATTTGGGCTTGAAGTGCATATCAGTGAGGTTGCTGTCTGTTTGGGATTCCGAGTCTGGGAATAGCTCCGTATAGTGATTCTGGAATTGGGAGCGCGATCGGAAGTGAATTTGGAAGTTCGTAGGTCATTTTGGAGTCATTTGGCTAAAGATAGGAATTTGAAGGTTTTTGGGACATCCGGTCGGAAGTGGAGGTTTTGATATCGAGGTCGGAATGCGATTCCGTATGTTGGAGCAGGTCCGTAATGTTGAATATGAATTGTGCGCAAAATTTGAGGTCAATCAGACGTGATTTGATAGGTTTCGGCATCAGATGAAGAAGTTTGAAATTCTAAGTTCTTAAAGAATTGGATTTGAGTGTGATTCGTGATTTCGGCGTTGTTTGATGTGATCTGAGGGATCGAGCAAGTTCGTGTCATGTTTTAGGATAGGTTGGTGAGATTGGACGGTGTCTCGGGGGCCTCGGGTGGATTTCGGGTGATTAACAGATCAAAGTTGAAGTTGGAAAAGGGTTGAAGTTGCTGTCATCTGGTGTAACCGCACCTGCGAGGCTTTGACCGCGGGTGCGGAGCCGCAGGTGCGGCTTGGGCGCCGCAGGTGCGAGTGTGGGCTTGGCTTGGCTGGGGGCCGCAGGTGCGATGGATATTACGCACCTGCGAAGCCACAGGTGCGGAAAGTGGGTCGCAGGTGCGATTTGGGCTGAAGTTGAGGAAAACCGCAGGTGCAGGAGATTTGGTCGCACCTACGGGATCGCAGGTGCGGAGGAAGGACCGCAGGTGCGAAAAGATGCCTGGGCAGAATGTTTTAAAATCGGGTTTCTGCCATTTCTCTCTCATTTTTCATTTGGTTGATACGACTTTGGAGAGATTTTCAAGGGGGATTTCATCAGGGATCAGAGGTAAGTTGTTTCTACTTGCTTTTAAGGCTAAATACAAGATTATATGCATGATTTGATATGGGAAATTGTGGGAAAATTGGGGTTTTTGAAGAAAAACATAAAAAAGTGAAAATTTGGATTTTTAGCCACGAATTAAGCATGAATGTTGGAGTAAATTATATATTTGAGTTAGTAAAGCTATGGGTAGAATATATCTTCGAGAATTTTGAATTTCCGGGTACGTGGGCCTGAGGGCATTTTGGTCATTTCTCCGAGCGGGGTCGGGAAAGTATATAATCTGAATTGGTTGTGAGTATTAGGATGAATTTTCATTGTTTTGACATTATGTGGTAGTTTCGGAGCGTTGTGCGTCTGTTGGAGTCATCGGAAGGGCTTGGGAGTCGGTGTTGGAATTTCGGAGCGAGGTAAGTCTCTTTTCTAACTTTTTGAGGGGGAATCGCTCCCCCTAGGTGAACTAATTCAGTATATGCTATTATCTTCGGGGGCTACGTACGCACGAGGCGACAGGAGTCCGTGCGTAGATACTATTATGCCATGTTCGGGTACCCTAGGACCCACTAGCATGCTTTATGTGTGTACCTGTAACCCTGCCTGTAACATTAAACGTTTATGTGACCGAACACGTAATTGAATGTTTAAAAGGAAACTAGAGTTCATATTGTTAACCTTCTAAAAAAAAAATTCATTCCCGCTGTGAATATATACCTGGACTGGGTTGTATCATGGAGTATTACTAAACTGGACAAATGAGTTTCAAAACAAAGATTTCAAAACCTATATTTCATGTTTCTTTTAAAAAGGATTTTTACCCCTTTCTTGAGAAAACCTGCTTCTTGATAAAAATGAGGATGTATTATGTGAATGTGTGTACATATGAGCACCTGAGTCACATGTATGATTCACGAGCAGGCTAGCTTTATTATTTTTATGTTGACCGCGTCGCATGATCGATTCGCAAGCGAGGAATATAGATACATCTATGGTTCGAGTCGGTCGATCCCTTGACAGTGCACAGTTTATTATTATTGGTCCGCGCCGTTCGACCCTCGGCATTGCCTGCGCATAATGTTTTCTGTGTAGTTGCTATGATATTTGCCTGATTACTGGCCTGAAATGTTAAATTGTCGATTGAAATAACAAAGACTTTAAAGTTATTAAAAAGACTTTTGGAAGAAGTTTTTCCTTCCGTTTATTTATTAATATTTGATGAAATCACCATGTTGATTAGTTGTTAATATGACGAAGATATAAAGTGTTAAATGTGAACGAAATTGAAGGATGTTTAAATCATGTTTTATAAACTGCCTATGATAAAACCATGCTTAGTATCACTCGTAAATATTCCAAAATTGACCTTTAGTAAGTGTCAAAATTGACCTCTCGTCACTACCTCTCTGAGGTTAGGCGGGCGACTTACTGAGTACACATTATTTTTGTACTCATACTACACTTGTTGTGCATTTTATTGCACAGGTACTTTTATAGCAATATGGAGGATTCAGAAACTTAGGCGAGCTGCATCACCCGGAGGCGATCCGAAGCTGACAGAGTCTCCTTCAGACTGTATTTATTCATATTTTTAAATTTCCTTGTCCAGTTGTATTTCGGATAGGCTTTGTAATGATTGTATAAATTCTTATAAATTTCTCATGTACTTGTGACACCGGGTTCTAGGATATGTACTGGGATAATTTTTTAAGTGAAATCTTTAGATCACTGTTTTTAAATAACAAAATTTTATTCGCTGTCGTATTTTAATTTACGAAAATTTATTTATTTAATTATGAAATGAAAGGAAAGGTAACGGTTTCGAAAATGTTAAAACATGAATGTATTTCAACAAATTAAGGATTTGGCTTGCCTGACAGTGGTGTCCGGCGCCATCACGACCTATGGATTTTTGGTCGTGACACCCATCCACATTGGGCACATATATTCGGCCCTGCATCCTCATCACGCCATCATCACCAATAGTCACATATCTAGCATCACCTCGCTGAACCATGTCCTGAAGGACAAGCAGATGGGGGTCATCATACTAACGCTCCCTGATACGGTTATAAAGAGAAGATCGAGAAACCATGCAAGCCAACACTCGGCTCGGGTCTGAAATATCCAATCTCACAACTGGCTGGCTAAGGGCCTCTATGTGGTTGGAAGATATGCCAAATTCCCCAAACTCTCCGCCTAGCGACTCAAAGCATTGGCCACTACATTGGCCTTCCCCGGGTGGTACAAAATAGTGATTTCATAATCCTTAAGTAGCTCCAACCACCTCCGCTATCGTAAATTAAGATCCTTTTGCTTGAAAAGGTGCTGCAAACTTCGGTGATCAGTGTAGATCTCACAAGGAACATCGTACAAATAATGGCGCCAGATCTTCAAGGCATGAACAATAGCTGCTAACTCAATATCATGGACATGGTAGTTCTTATCATGCACCTTCAACTATATAGACGCGTAGGCAATCACCCTACTGTCCTGCATTAACGCCTCGCCAAGACCAATCCGCGAAGCATCACAATAGATGGTGTAAGACCCCAAACTTGTAGGTAATACCAATACTGAGGCTGTAGTCAAAGTTGTCTTGAGCTTCTGAAAGCTCTCCTTACACTCCTCTGTCCACCTGAACGGAGAACCCTTCGGGCTCAGCCTGGTCATAGGTGCTGCAGTAGATGAAAATCCCTCTACAAAGCGACGGTAATACCCCGCCAAACCAAGGAAACTGTGGATCTCAGTAGCTGATGATGGTCTAGGCAAACTCTGCATTGCCTCTGCCTTCTTCGGATCTACCTTGATCCCACCACTCGATACTACGGACCCAAGAATTCCACTGAGTCAAGCCAAAACTCACACTTATAAAATTTTGCATACAATCTCTTCTCCCTCAAAGTCTGAAGCACAGTCCTCAGGTACTGCTCATGACATTTTCGAGTCCGGGAATACACTAGGATGTCGTCAATAAACACAATGACGAACGAGTCAAGATAAGGCCGGAACACACTATGCATCAACTTCATAAAGGCCACTGGGGCATTCGTCAACCCAAAATACATGACAAGAAACTCATAATGACCATATTTGGTCCTGAAAGCAGTCTTCGGGATATCCGGCTCCCGAATCTTCAACTGATGATAGCCTGAATGCAAGTCAATCTTGGAAAACACTCTGGCACCCTGTGACTGATCAAATAAATCATCAATGCGAGGCAATGGATACCTATTCTTCACTGTAACCTTGTTCAGCTAGCGATAATCTATACATATACACATAGAACCATCCTTTTTCTTCACAAACTAGACCGGAGCACCCCAACGTGACACACTGGGCCGAATGAATCCCTTATTAAGCAACTCCTACAACTGCTCCTTTTACTCCTTCAACTAATGAGGAGCCATACGGTAAGGAGGAATAGAGATGGGCTGAGTGCCTGGCAATAAATCAATGCCAAAATAAATATCTCTGTCGGGCGGCATGCCCGGAAGATCAGCTGGGAACACATCTGGGAAGTCCCTCACTACTAGAACTGACTAAACTATAGGGGTATCAATACTAACATCTCTCACATAAGCCAAATACGCATCACACCTCTTCAACCATTCTCTGAACCTTAAGAAAGGAAATAACCCTGCGGGGAGTATACTCTAAGGTACCCCTCCACTATAAATGCGATAAGCCTGGCATAGCCAGCGTCACGGTTGATAAATAGGAATTTTGACCTCTTATTTGCTCTCTTTTACTTGTGTTTTAGGTCAAAATGCTTAAAATTATTCCTGGAAACTAATGAAATGTGCGTTCTTACAGGAATGTTCCAATATGGGCCAAAGGAATCAAAATCAACTCATAAAGGAGTTGAAAGTTGAGCAAGAACCAAAGCAGGTCAAAGAGGCCTACTGTGCGGACCGCATGATATTGTATGCGGTCGCAAAAGAAAGTTCAGAGACTTGGATTTATGCAAATTAAGAAGTGCGGACCGCACAAATATTCTGTTTCCGCAAAAGTCATTGTACGGCCGCATTTAATATTATGCAGTCCGCAAGAAATGAGAATCAGAGAGTTGGGATTTGGGTAGAATGAAGGAGTGCGGACCCCACCAAAATTTTGCGGCCGCAGGATGTCAAGTGCAGTCGCACACACAATTGTGCGGTCCGCTAGAATGAAGACTCAAAGAGTTGGTTAAAGTCCGAGGTCAAGTAAGTGCGGACCATATCACTTTTATGTGGCCACATAATCAAGAGCGTGGCCGCACTCAGATTTGTGCGGTCCGCAAAGGTCCAGCCAAACCCATAACTCAAATTCAAGAACACAGACCGCACCATAATTATGCGGCTACAAAAGCAAGTGTGCGACCGCACTCACAATTTTGTGGCGGCACAACCTCCGTAGGGGTATTTTTGTTCGATATTTTCAGCTTAGTATAAATAGAATATATTTTCATTTTCAGGTTAAATTATGTTTTAGGAGAGCACCTTTGACGATTTTCATTATTGCTTTTGGGAACTTTGTACTAGATTCACATCTAAACACTAGATTTTCATCCCATAATCTAATATTATGGATTCTATCTTCAATTCTTCTTTAATTTTTGCAATTTCCATGAGTAGCTAAACCCATAGCTAGGGTTGTGACCCGACCCTAGTGTGGGTATTTAATGGGTGTCTTATTTAGGGCTTGTTAGTGATTGGGTTAGTGATATTTAGCCTAGTTCTTGCTAGAACTAAAGAATTAATGGTTGCAAACATTGATTCATGCCTAAATGACTTAGTCTCTCCTTGAGAAAGTGGGTCTAAGTCTAGAAAACATGGTGATCACGCTCAACTATGTCTTATAGAAAGACTAAACGGGCGCTGCAAATATAATCTGTGGTATTACACCCAAAGTCGATCCCATAGAGAATTGTACGTATCAATTGAGTCTATAAAATACTAAACTAGTGTTTAATCAAGTTTCTCAAGACTTTTGAATATCAATTTGTGTTTTTTAACTAATTCTACTAACAACAATAATGAACTAACAATTAACTAACAATATAGTGTAAACAATGATAATAAAGGTCTAAGGTTATGGTTTCCCCCGTTGGTGAATTCTTTCT
>MDKJ01190819.1:0-22509 GCA_005239525.1 Nicotiana knightiana
TCCGCTTCAGCAGCTTCATGGGCGGCCCTTAACGGTACAATCGACTCCTCCAAAGTTTGAACTCTATCTAAAGCCTTACGAAGTTCTTCTTGAGTACGAGTGAGTGATTGCACGAGCTCGCCTGAGTATTCCTCCTTCTTCCCCAACAAGTTTTTCAAGTCTCTAATCTCCTCTGAGGCGCGGGACAGCTGCTCAGCAAATGAGGACTCTAGAACACTCTTGTCTTTATCATCCTGACTGGAATAATCCTTCTCTACTGCCAGTTCTGCCGCCATGAGCCTCATCTGCCGCTTCAAGGTACTCCTTTCCTATTCTAAGGCATCCATGTCAATCCTTAGGCTATCATATTATGCTTTCCAATTATCAGCATCGACCTGCAACTCTTTTATCTCCTGATCCGTATTTGAGATCCTCTTCATAAGCTCCATGCCTATAAGATTAATATACAAGAAATAAACCAATCAGTTACGATAAATTTCATATACGAAAATGAAAGAGGATACCTGTATCATACCTTCAAAGAGGTATGCACAACTTCATTGGCCCATATAAGAGCACTATGGCTGGCTAGCTTGGCTTTCTCAGTGGGACCTATCAAAGGCTTGAGCCACACTTCGGGCTCACCCATTTTCTTGAAAATATTCCCCTCAGCTGGAACCTCTATTACCACCTGCCGCATGTCTCTGTTGGAAGACCCTACTTCCCTAGCGGAAGGCATAGAAGCAGACAGAGATGAAGCAACAACAGGCACGGAGGGTTAAGGAGCTGGAGAAGCCACGGTCAAAGCAGCAGGCATGGAGGTTTAAAGAGTTGAGGAAGCCACGGGAAAAGAAGCAGCAGAAGTCGTAATAGCCAAATGAGCAGATGAGACAGCTTCTCTTAAAGAAGCAGGAAAGACAATAGCCAAAGGGACATCGTCAGGAGCAAGGTCAAAACCTTCATGGAACAGGTAATCCACAGACCTAAGAATGGGGGAATGTCAAACATCTTCAAGGGTAGAGGGTTCAACCACAGACACGGAAGGCAAGGTCATGGGTCTAAACTCATCATCTGAAACCACCCGCCTTCTCTGTGGCCTGTGTACTAAAGCACCCTCTTCTTCTTCTTCTTCTTCTTCTTCTTCTTCTTCTTCTTCTTCTTCTTCTTCTACGGAACGAGACTCACCAACAATAATCTCTTGGTCCTGAGCCAAAGACATCTTCAGGATAGATGAAGAATACACCCCACGAGCAGAGAACCCTATCAAAAGGGAAAAGGTTAGCGACAAAGAAAGAAGAGACTCGAGTAAGGAAAGAAGCAAGAACAAAAGCTTCACTTACCGTGGGTCTTTACATGCCAACCATACCTCCCAGCGAGGTACTTCCAAGATCTTTCTTCTAAAGGAGAAACAGACAACAATTTTTCTACCCAATCACGGATACCAGAGACATTCTCAACAATATCCATGATTGCTGAAGAATAAAAAATAGATTCGGTGTTAGTAAAACATCTCAAGTCATAACGAGGAAAAGTAAATAGATATGAGCTAAAGAATACTCACGTGCACGATTCCACTTCTCATGGAAGGGAAGATTTTCTTCACCCACTAAACCAACAGTGGGTACAACAACATACCGGAGGTACCAACCCCTTTCCTTATCATCTCCAGGGGTTACCAACACTGTTTTGCTCCTAGCAGTCAGAGTAAAAACCCCTTCACGAAACAAGGTAGGAGAGTAGAGATGAATAAGATGGTTGAAAGTAAAAGGAACCGAGGCTAAAGAAGCTAAAATCCTAAGACATGCGACAACTCGCCACACAAGCAGACCAACTTGTCCTAAGCAGATATTGAAGAAACGGCAGAATTCAATTATGACTCGGTCAATGGGAGGTCTAAACCCTAGAGTAAAAGGGTACGTATAAATAAAAGAATATCCCGTCTTGTAATACGTTATTCTTTGATTACTATTCAGAATGTAGAAAGGGAAATCAGGCCTCCAAAAACACTCCCTACAAACAAAGGAAATCTAACCCTCAGTTATAAGGGTTGGATACATTTCGACACTCTCAAGGGAAGAAGATTGGTCTACAAGAACTTGATTATCTCTAGCAAAAACAAACTCAGCAGGAACAATTTCATCAACTCCAGGTTCACGAAGGCGTTCGCCTCTACCTCTAGAAAAAGACCGAGAAGACCTAACCCTCGGAGAAACTAGAGACCTAGAGGAAGGAGGGGGAACTATCTGCGAAGAAGAGGAGACTATCGAAGGAGTGGATCCTAGACTCCTAAGTCTACCACCCCTCCGACTCGCAGTCGGAGCAGAAGATGGCATTAAATTTTCAATATCTATTACTCCCTGAGGTTGATTTGAAGAAGACATGTTTAACAAGGCAAGAAGAAAGTTCTTTATAAAAGACAAAGTTAGAGAGTGTTTCGTGGAAGCAAAGAAAAGAAGAAAGATATTTATACTTGAGGACAACCGTCAAACATGGAAAAAAAGAAAAATAATGATGAAAATTCATAATTGAAGATGTCACTTCGGGACTGACACAACCGCAAAAAGCGCTAAAAGGTGCCGAGTAAATGCAGAACCAATCCGAGAAGGACACGTGATATGAACATTAAATGGAAGTGACGAACGACGCCTATGGTTCAGAGAAGGATACAATGTTTCGAGGTAAAGAATCGACAAAATATTCAAGCCATAAATGAGTATCCACTTACCATATATTAATCGATAAATATATGGTAAGTGAGGGGACTATCTCTATTGGTAAAAAAAAGAGTTTCACACGTAAGCCTACTCTTGACAACTCAGCCAGTTATGTGGACACAGGAGAATGTGACAGCTGGATGTGATTCTTTGAAGAGGTACGGTACAAAGAGGCAAGATTCAATAAACCCTCGAGCTCATCAGCCACGGGAAACTCAACCTGATCAAGACAGGGAAGAGACACGGTCAAAATGAATCTGGACAAAGCTACGGGCAGATTCAAGAACCCACAATTGATTACTCGTACGTTATGTAACCGTACCCCAATTATCGTTATCCTTTGTAACGCCCCATTAATATCATAATTAGTCATTAATGGGCAATCATAACAAGAGTTGTGTGTTATATCAAGGAATATCCTATATAAGGGAGGGGAATAAAGCTTGTAAAGACATCTGATTCTCAAATACAATCTACTTTGCTTTTCTATATTTCTGCAAATTGTCTATTATTCATTTTTCTCTATTTCCTTGATTATCAGTAACCCGTTTTCATCCCAGAAATAGCTTTAGTCAAAGGATCTAATTCTTTGGTTAAACAACCTAGTCTTAAGGACTAGGTAAGCCTAACATTACTGAATAACAACCATAATAATAATAACATTTAATGCTTTCTGAAGTGAACTCTCTATACAATATACAATTCTCTCAAAATCCGGCAGTACAAGTTATAAGATCTACAGAGTTTTAGTACAACTTCTAAATACAATTGTTCTGAAATAAATAAAGACAGTGTATGGACAAAATAGGACGGTGACTCCGAAGTCTACGAACGCCGCAAAAAGTTTACCTTGAGTCTCCACAACGGCAATTTGCTTCCTAGCTAACAATCAACCGGCTACGCAATACCTGAAATATGCACAAAAATTTGCAGAAATGTAGTATGAGTACACCACAACGGTACCCATCAAGTATCAAGACTATCCGTAGTGGAGTAGTGACGAGAAATAGTCAAGACACCTACTGGACTATACAACCTGAACAATTATGAGAATAGGAACAAACAAGTATAATAGCAAATGAAGACTACGCGCTATGGATAATAATACAGTATTTGAAATCGGAAAGGAAGACAACAAGTATCAACATAATACCAGGATAAAGACACAGAAGGATAAATGGAAACAAACCCAAAATACGAATCATAGATACAGGAAGGACAATAATAACTCAACAACCACAACGACTATTTTCACCTTAAGTTTTTAGTCAATGAGACTCCACGAGGTACCAAACGTCAGACTATTCACACTCACGAGTCCCAATATCTGAACCCTAACATTTGGCATCTTGTGCCCTCATTTCACCTTATAACCGCACTGACGACCCACGTGCCGAACAAAATCATTTTCACATAGAAGGCAGGTAAACCAGGATACGCATTTATACTCAACAATACCAGGGAACCCCTTAACCAATAAGAGTGTTTAACTTCGTGTATGTTTGTACAGGTGTCCTAACATTGATCAACCAGCTAATAAGCATAACAAAAAGGAATGGACAACACGTAGAATGTTTCCTCACAACTTTCACAAGGTAAAGTTCACACAGATAAGTGCAACACTACACAAATATCAACAACATGAATGCCCCCAGGCCAACACAAGTCATCATAAATCAATCCCTGCAATAGCCCACCTTGTCTCGCCACGTGTGCAATAGTAAAGTAAATGCTCACCTTGTCTCGTCACACGTGCATAACAACGTTCCCACCTTTTATCGCCACATGCGCAACCCATATATATATATATATATCCCGCCTTATCACGCAGCATGTGCAAATATTAATAGTAACCACATCACGATAGAAACCTCGTGCAACCACACAACAGAAACCTTGTGCATCACAACAACAAGTACAACAACAACAACAACAATAATATAAGGTACAATTAAGTAAATCAACTCAAGAACCTTCGATCACAAGAAAAAGGTAAAACTAGTTCACAAAGAATAAACACAATAACAAATACTAGGCATAATAAGAACTGCTCCACAAGGAAGAAAATAACATGTCACAATAGTCTCACCATGTATGGTTCAACAACAAGAAACTAACACAAGTCCAATAATTCCAAATAAAGGCAAGTCCACTAACGCATAGAACCTCTAAGCTTCTTTTAAGGTTGGACAATTACAGGAGGGATACAACCAATTCAACTAAAGATAGGAAGCGAGAAGATCACCATAACCTCAATTAAGGGAGAACATTTACAAAAAGGGGTAATTACAACTTCAAATAGGGATAAGCAGTCAGGGGGAAGGTAACATGGCAATGGAAGAGATAATAGTCTCAATTAAGGCACATATTAATCAAATATCAATAAGAGTGGATCATGAAGAAATTAATTCTAATTAAGTAGGTAAAGGTGAAACTAGTAATTATGGAACGTAATCATAAAAGTACAACTACATATTCAATGAATACAAGAACCCAGGAACCCTAAAAGGAAAATTTCCACAACTTAAGTCCGAGCATATACTCTTCACCTCACGTTACACGGACTACAATCAGCATAGAAGACTCAAATCCTAAGGGGTAGTTCTTTCACACAAGTTTAGGCAAGATACTTACCTCAAAGAAGACAAACGGGTACTCAAAAATGAACTTCTCGGGTGAAAAGACCACCGGAAGGATCAAATATAACCAAAATAACTTCAAAGAACAAATAAAACTTATAAGAAACTATTCCAGATCATAATGTCCCATTGACTATCCTTTTGTCATTTTACTTCTATGAACTGTTTGTGAACCAGCATGTTTAAAGTCCATTACGAGCATAACTCTGCCAGTTTCATGTTTATGTGATTTTCTTCAGTTCTATAATTGAGTTATTAGTTCTGAGACTGTTTATATTGAATAACATGAATCCTCTTAGGGATTAGCTTAATGTCTTTTAATTTGTTTCATATATGCTGGTTTGCTAGTTCTGAACTTGTCCTAAACTTAGCATCTTTAGGTTAATACTAGTATGTTGATCAGCTAATCAGTCTGGAATCTTTACAAACTTGTATTATTATGTCTTGGTTGTATTAAGTCCCGTTTCTGTCATTCATGTCCTTTGATAACTTTTCTGCTGGTGTGTCTTGCATTCCTTGGATTCCACATGATTACTTGACTTTCGCCTTAATACCATGTCTCAATGTTTTCCTGTGATTAGACAAAATTGTCCTAAATGTTATCATGTATACTTAGCTTAATTAGGCCTTTCATATTTTAACTTATTAAAACTGTATACTTGAGCATGAACAACTTTGCAAATCTTGCCAATTTGTCTTTTTAAATCAATTCTACCTACATATTTTGTGTTTTAAACTCTGTGATGATGGATTTTCTAAACTCAAACTTATTTTAAAATATGTCCTTTACCATTGCATTGTCTCTTTTTGTATACTGCTACCTCAAACTCCTATTCTTAGGTCCTTAGGTTCTATCCTTAACATCCTCAGTGTGAGCACTGATCGGGGTCCATGTGAAACCCTTGTGAACTCTGACACACTGGGGTTTGGTTCCTAATCTCTTTTGAATTATTTCTGAGCATTTGGTTATCTAGTGTGAGCATTGCCCTAGGTCCCCTGAGGCCCTTGGAACTTTGACACATTAGAAACCTGGTTCCAATGTACTATGAATCCCTATGCTGTCTTGTTGTTATGGTGGAAGGCCTGATTCCCGGGTTTATTTGGGCCTCTAAAAGTCTCCCTATAGTGTAACTGTTACCATTATGTGATTCATTTGATATTCTGGGTTGTAATTACTCTGTAATAACATATTTGGGGGATATTTAGTGAAGCTAGGGGGTTTTACTTATATCTTTTGTTAAAACTGGGTAGAAATCCTGCCTATAGAATTTTATTACGTTGATCAAACTATGTGAGTACTATGTTGTGTTTAGAAATCTTGCCTATAGGACTTTCATGATCATTTTGATTCTGTGTTTTTTATATTTGCATGCTAGAGATCCTGCTTATAGGACTTTCGTTTAATTTTGTATATTAAAAATCATGTTCATAGGATCTATACATGTTTTCAACAAATGTGCATTAGCAATCATACCTATAGGACTTTGTTGTGTGAGATAATTATCTTTCCTGGCAATCTATTTAAATTCTGCCTTTATACGGTTAATAGATATCATGCCTATAGGATTAAAATCAGTTTCAAACTTAGAAATCCTGCCTGTATGGTTTAAATCAATCCTGCAATAGATATCATGCCTATAGGACTAAAATCAACTTTTAGAAATCACGCCTATAGGGTTCAAATCAATTCAGCAATTAGAAAGCATGTCTATAGAATTGAAAAAGGAATAAAACTTGTCTTTATAAGTTAAAATCAGTGCTACACTTATAAATCATGTCTATAGGTCTATAATCAACAAGCTTGTAGAAATCATGCCTATAGGATTCTGTCGATCGATTCTGAATTAAATCACTACTGTCAATCACGTAGGCAATATATTTGTAGGACTTAATAATGATTCTGGATTTATGATTGTGACATATTACTGCCTGAAGTGCCCAGGTTCATGATGAATAAAATTAGGACCCCCACCCCATACTCCTGTTTAAAATAAATTGAATATCGTATTTGTCCAAATTGCTTTCTCCCCTTTTAGACTAATTCGATTAATTTAAGTTCGGATGGGACCCACCGTTGTGGACCTTGAGGGGTGCCTAACACCTTCCCCTCAAGGTAATTTGAGCCCTTATCCGATCTTTAGTGATGTCAACTGGTTATATGAGTTAATTGCTCTAGGTTCCCTAACGCACCTTAATCTGTTAGGTGGCGACTCTTCCAGTTCCAAACCCATCCCGAAAAAGCAGTTGTCCCAAAAATGTCGAAACCCGATTTCGCGAGGAAAAAGGGGTCGCGACAGCATGACGACTCTGCTGGGGATATTTTTAGGCTCTTACCATAACGAACCTATTTTTTTGTGAAAAGTCGTTAAGCATGCCTTTATTATTCCACCAATACTTGCATACCTCTTTCCCTTTCCCACTTTCTGTGAATTTATTTGCCTATCTTTAGCCATTTACGATTTCTCTTTCATGTTTTATTATTCTTTACTATGGAAAATGACTCGTCTCCTTATTTTTTTTCCTTTCTTAAATGCCTTTACAATTATTAAATAACACATTTATCATTTCTTCATCGTGAAAATACGTGAAAAAGTGCTATTTTCTGTTGCATAAATCATGCTCAACATCATATTTTACTCGTGCGTAGTTAATACCTTAGCAACGCTTGATGAATGTTTGTGCTCTTCCTATATCACCCTATTTGAATTTGGAAAGGCTTATTTGCGGTAAAACTAGTCGATCAGCGGTGCAGTCGACGGTTCCGTGCCTTTCCCCCTCAAGTTGTCCGCTTGAGGGTACCAATCTAGACCTCTATAAAAACCTTACTCTGATTAGAACTGTACTTGCATCATAGTCAAACCTAGCCTGGGTTAATATGTTTTCCACATAATAACCCTTTAAGAAAAGCCTTGTCCGAAGTCCATCGGGATTTCCATAATCCCAATGGATGTAACGATGTTTTGAGCATTAATTTGGAGAAAGAAGTGCCAATATGATAATCGTTAATGTATAAGTAGTCGAATCTGGAGGGGGAAAGGGTCTAACCTTATTTATTTTGCAGAAATTGAGGCACGAAGTCCCCAGGTTCGGCATGGTCCGTAACATACCACCATTGTTGCTAGATTGGTGGGAAGACCATCCGTCAAGCGATTAAAACCATGTGAAAAGAGTCCCTGGAAACCTACCTTCCTTATTAGATATCCAACCAAAGGCTAGAATATCTGGAGCAGAGTCTGATGGAGCTGGAAGGGAAAATGAGGAAAAGAGTCATAGACTTCCAGAATGCTAAAGGTATCGAAGGAGGACATCTCGCCAGGGCATACCTGCTGCAGGACATGCGCGACCTGGGGAACCTGATCGATGGAGCCAAGAAAATCAGGCCTGGAGAAGGTCCTTCTAGGACCAAGTAGATTAGGATTATTTGTTCTTGCTTTTCGAATGTAATAAGGCCAAGTGTCATTAGTGACTTACCTTATTGTCGTTTTAGATTTGTCTTATTTATTGCATTAATGAAATTAGGCAATTATTAGCATTAAATTCTCCGAATCTACTTGTCGCTAGGCCTACCTAGGGCACAACGAGGCTCCTAAATTAAGACGCGAATTTACATTCGCACAACATGTGTTTAAATACTACAAATGTTTTCAGAACTCTCACTAAATTGGTTACCTTTTGTTTTGTTTTCTTTCTTTTTAATTATTCTCATCCCCTAAGGTTGGTTCACGCATACTGGAATCATCAGCATATCACACCAGATCCAGAGGCCCTCCATCTCCTCCTCCTCCAAGTGCATCAAAAGGCAAAGGGAAAGCTAAGATGGATAATATGAGTGGCGACAAAACCGCACATGCTGAGAATGCGAAAACTTCTGATGGTCGGAGTACTCCGGCACTAAATGACTTGGTCTTGCGGCTTGAAAAGAAAATACTTGAATTACAAGGTGAGATTGATCAGGTCCGTAACTTGGCAAACCTCTCTCTCACACTAAATGTCCCGGATATCATCCATCTGAATACCCAAAACCCAGTACCTCCTCAGAATACACCCAACCAATTCCCACAGAATCCTCCCACGCCTCACCAATATACAACCCCTCCTCAAAATCCTTTACCCATACCTACACCTCCTCAACATTAGCATCTCTCGACTCAATATCCGTAAACCACTTATCACACTCCTCAGAATACCCCTCATCCTATCCCCGATCCCCAAAATTCAACCAATGATCACCACTACACTCAAACTCCTGGCATTCACCAAAACAACCCCATATACATGGAAACCTTACCCCACTCTACTCAACCAATATCATATACACCAGAATCTATCGAGAAGGACCTGCTCAAAAAATATGGCAGAAGAGCTCAAGAAACTCACAAGCCGAGTCCAGGGTGTTGAAGGAGGCAAAGGAATCGAAGGTCTGAGTTACGAGGATTTGTGCATTCAGCCAAATGTTGAAATGCCGGAGGGTTACAAACCTCCTAAGTTTGAAATATTTGATGGAGCGGGTAACCCAAAGGTTCATTTGAGAACCTACTGCAACAATCTCTAGGGGTTGGAAAGGACGAAAAGATTCACATGAAGTTGTTCATAAGAAGCCTTACAGGAGATGCTCTATCTTGGTAAATAAGTCAAAATCCCAAGAAGTGGGCTAATTGGGTAAGCATGGCGTCGGACTTCATGGATAGGTTCAGATTCAACACGAAAAATGCACTGGATGTCTTCTATATACAGAATCTCAAGAAGAAGAACACTGAGACTTTCCGTGAGCATGCTACTCGGTGGAGGTCGGAAGAAGCAAAGATCAGGCCGTCATTAGATGAAGAGCAGATGAACAAGTTCTTTGTTAGGGCTCAGGATCCACAATATTACGAAAGGTTAATGGTAATCGTGAATCACAAGTTCTCTGATATTATCAAGCTCGGAGAAAGGATCGAGGAAGGTATCAAAAGTGGAATGGTGACAAATTTCGAGGCACTGCAGGCCACGAACAAAGCACTACAATCAGGTGGCATATCAAAGAAGAAAGAAGTGGGGACAGTAATGGTCGCCCAAGGTCCAAAAACTCTATTTGTATACCAAAGACCTCTACCCACATACCAGCCTTCACCTCTTAGATATCCTCAACCTGCTAACGCCTACCATACCTATAATATCCAAATAGCCTATTATCATTCACCTCCAGCTCGTCCAAACTATCAAAAACCCAGGCCCAATTTTGATTGCAAACCACCCAAATAATACACCCCTATTTCTGAACCCATCGACCAGTTGTATGAAAGATTAAAAGCTGCTGGATATGTCACCCCTATTCCCGTTATGGCTATGGAAAACTCATCTCAATGGGTCAACCCGAACAAGACATGTGCGTACCATTCCGGTATGAAGGGACACACTATTGATGAATGCCGCACCTTGAAAGATAAGATCCAAACACTGATTGATACCAAGGTCATACAGGCAAAAGAAACCACACCCAATGTTCGCAACAACCCCCTCCCAGATCATAGGGGTGAAGGAGTCAATGTAATAGAAACTGACGAAGAGTGGGATCCCGAGGGATTAATCGGACTTATTCGGGAGGGTGATGATAGAAGCCGACAGTCACTCTCAATTCCATTGTGGTACAGGTACAGCCGCCAATCAAAGATGAGGTAACCTCATCGGCTCCCTTTGAAGTAGAAGTGACACCACCTGCAGCTACACCTGCTCCGTTTGAGGTAGAAGTATCCACACCTTTCACTGTGACGGTGACATCCACACCGCCCTTCAGTTCCAACATTGTACCTTGGGATTATGTTGCCGAGGCTAGGAGAAAGAGGAAATCAAAGATGGAAGAGTCTAGCGCTGCACAACGGATGACCAGAACGGGCAGAATTTACACACCTGAGCATTTGGGAGAGACCAGTAAGAAAGCTTCTAACAAACAACCCGTCATTGAAACTGGTCCGGACGACCTTTGGAGGAAAGTACAAGCAAGGGAGTATTCTGTTATTGATCATCTGAATAAGACTCCCACCCAGATATCCATCTCGTCATTACTGTAATATTCTGAAGCACACAAGAATGCTCGAATGAAGGTACTGAATGAAGCATATGTGCCCAACAACATTACTAGTGAAGAAATGGCCAATATGGTGGGACAAGTGCTGGAAATCCCTAAGATTACCTTTCATGAAGACGAGTTTCCACCTGAAGGGTTGAGCCACAACAGCGCACTGCACATCACAGTGCAATGTGAAGACAAGTTCATTGCTAGAGTTCTGATAGACGGAGGGACCATCCTCAACATCTGTCCGCTGACAACTCTGAAGAAGTTGGTCAAGGGCCTACATGAAATACGAGCAGGATCTATGAATGTGAAAGCATTTGATGGGTCATAAAGAGCCATGATTGGATAAACCAACCTATACTTGCAAATGGGTCCTACCTGGTTTGATGTTGAATTCCAGGTGCTAGACATATCCGCCTCCTACAATCTACTGCTAGGACGATCTTGGATACATGCCGCTGGAGCTGTCTCATCTACTTTGCACCAAGCGGTGAAATTTGAATGGAACCATCAAGAAGTGATCATCCATGGAGATGGGAGCAACCCCATTTAAATCAGTCAGACCATTTCGGTGGTAGAAAATAGAAGGAAATTAGGTGGAGAAACCTACCATCACATCGAACGGGTTAACGCGATTGAGAAAGATAAATGGCGGAGTAACAAAATAGAGAGCATATTGGCATGGTCAGGGTATGAACCCGGTAAGGGGCTTGGTAAAAAGCTTCAAGGTATTTCCAAACCAGTACAGCTGAAGCACCATGGCACAACCTTCGGGCTCGGATATCAGTATACCTGGCAGGAATATCAGAATTGGTCGCCACCATGGCGTGGTCCATACTATCCTCTTGAGAAAACCGTGCCGCACCTGAATTAGACCTTCCATCAGGCTGATACAATATAGGGGTCAGAGGAAGAAGAGGCCTTGGAAGAAGTGAGGAATTTGTTCTTGGAAAACGAAGATATGGACTGTTGTGTAATAGTTGAGAAGGAGGAGGAAGAAGGCCTCACTATCCAGACAGTGGAGAAGGGAGCATCTCTCAAGAACTGGACCGCTAAACCATCAAGGGCCTGACGAGTCCCGGGGTAGCAAGGCTGATAGTATTGTTTACTTTTGAAAATGATTTCCTCTTTGGCATTTTGTTTTAAATAATATTTTCAGTGTTCCGTTTCGAAAAACATTATTCGAGTTATTGAAATCATTTTGTTTAACATTTTAAATGGCTTGATGTTTTATTATTACTATTTTTCTTTCATATATTTATCCCTACAACATTACTATTTCTTATCTTGATGAACCAACGACTGTGACAAGTAATGAGACAACGCAACAAAAGGACAGTGACTCGGAAGAAATAGAAGAAGAGAATGTAATACCTGAGGAAATTGTCAGAGAAGTGGAGAACTTTGAGAACAAGCCCAAGTACAACCTGGACGAGACCGAGATAGTCAACTTGGAAGATTTCGAAAACGTCAAGGAAACCCGCAAAAGCATCCATTTGTCACCGTCATAGAAATAAGAATACACTCGGTTCCTGAAAGAATATGAGGATATATTTGCATGGTCATACGATGATATGACAGGGTTGAGCACATCCATAGTGGCTCATAAGTTACCTACAAATCCAGTGTGTCACGGCCAGCTCTATCAGAATAGAATGTCCAGGGCTTTAAACAAAAGGGTCAAACCAAGATAGTTCACGCCGAGGCAGCTGATACTGAAACGGATCTTTCCACATCAAGATGAGGCGAAAGGGAAACTCCCTCCCAATTGGCAAGGTCCTTACATGTTTCACAGAGTATTGACAGGAGGAGCGCTCATACTCGTAGAGATGGACGAAAAAATCTGGCCAAGCCTATCAATTCAAATGCAGTCAAAAGATACTATGTATAAACCACTTTATGCTTCTTCATATGATGTAAATTGAACTACGCTCGACCTGATTCCCGTTTAAGAGGGGATACGTAGGCAGCCCTGTGGGTTCGGTCACAATTCAATAAAATTTCCATTTTTCCCACAATCAGAAACTAGGGCGAAATATTGAGGAGGACCCTCAAAATTCTGAAGCAATTTCAGTCAACCGCAGCATACGGAATGGTCAGAAAGTTCATCTAGTTAACTGGGGCAGAATTTTGAGAAGGACCCTCAAACTTCTACGTCAGAGGAAGTCGCAATTGTCTCTAATTATGTCACAGTTACTGGTTCATCCAACTAATTTCTAAACTGCATATCTCTATGTCTTTGAAAACCATACACGCATGCTTTTGGAAAGAAAAATTTACTTTTAGCCAAATGCTACCCCTAACAACTTGAGCTGGTTCCTCGGACAGAACGGAGCAGATCAAGCAAGCAAAAGGCACGGACCAACCTCCCCCGCAAAACTCACAAATTTTTCTTTGGATGTAGGAATATGTCATCATCATAAGCATCATCACAACAACACAATTGCTATACACAAAACACATTGTCAGCTAAGAATACTTCACTCTTACTCTTACATTCGAATGAGGCTAATCCCTGCCTCGCACATAAGGCTAAGAATTGCCTTCTCTTTGCATTAGACTAAGCTCTGTCTCAATTCCTGCATGAGGCTAAGCCATGCTGATGTGTGGCTAGAATTCATGGTTTAACGCATTATGTGCCTTACATTTTATGTGTGTTAATGATAAAAATACACTTTGTGTGTGCATAATGGAGTCTATTTCATGTGTAGGTGAATTGGAGATGGAAGGCGAGCTAAATGGATGCATAAACGTCAAAAATACGCTCAAGAGTCAAAAAGGAGTGAACCTGGCTATAGCCAGGCTTTTGGGCTGTAAAGCCTGGCCATGCCAAGCGTTTGGGGGAGCGTTTGGGCTGTAAAGCCTGGCCTAGACAGGCTCTAACACCAGGCCTGGCCAGGCGTTTGGTCCTTAACGCCTGGTCCCCGATCCAGCCCAGTCCGAGTTTTAAAGGCTTTAAGTGTTTCCCGGTTTGACTAGAAGTATCCTACACGTTTAGGGTTTGTCCCAAAACATATAAATAGACCCAAAAACACAAATTTGAGAGGATGGTGCCATTAGAGACAAGATAAGCCTGTGGAATACTACTCAGCAAAGCAAAACATTGATTTTTACATCCTTTATTCATTACTTTGTAGTTTAATTATGCAAGTTATTTTGGAGTTGATTATTATGAGCATGATTAGCTAATTTCTTTAATCTAGGGTTTCGGTGGAACTCGTTGGGGGATGAACTTATTGTGATATTTATATAGCTTTGATTGGTTGATTAAACTCTATTTGTTCAACTACGTTCTTGTTGTAGTTGATTGAAGGGCCCTCAATTAGCTGTGCCTATTTATTATGTATCTACTTGAGAGAGAGTGCATATTTAGGTAATTGTTTGAACAACACCACTCCCAGAGTATAGACGAAAGTCATAACCGAGGGTTTAGAGGTTGGATTAGAGATAACGATACCTCGGGTGCAATCTAAAGTGAACTATAATGCAATCTAGCTAGCGTAACTTGACAGAGTGCGTCTAGTAAATTATCATAATTAATTAAGAGAGATTTATGGTAGATAGAGTGTTCATGATTGATGGAGACAACTAATCAAACTATAAGAAGTATCCGAGAAGGAAGTTCACCGACGGGGGAAACCATAACCTTAGACCTTTATTATAATTGTTTACATCATATTGTTAGTTAATCGTTAGTTTATTAATTTTGTCAGTAGAAATAGTAAAACATCACCAATTGATATTCAAAAGTCTTGAGAAAATTGATAAAGTAAACGTTTCGTATTCTGACGGCTTGATTGATACGTAAATTCCCTGTGGGATCGACTCTGGGCGTAATACCCCGGATTATATTTGCAGCGCCCATTTAGTCTTTCTGTAAGACATAGTTGAGTGTGATCACATGCCTCCTCAATTGTATAAGGTTAAGCATTGCCTTCTCTTTGTATGAGACTAAGCTCTATCTCTATTCTTGCATGAGGCTAAGCCCTGCCTCCTCAATTGCATAAGGCTAAGCATTGCCTTCTCTTTGCATGAGACTAAGCTCTGTCTCAATTCCTGCATGAGGTTAAGCCCTGCCTCCCATTTGCATAAGGCTAAGCATTGCCTTCTCTTTGCAAGAGACTAAGCTTTGTCTCAATTCCTGCATGAGGCTAAGCGTTGCCTCCTCAATTGCATAAGGCTAAGCATTGCCTTCTCTTTGCATGAGACTAAGCTTTATCTCACTTCCTGCATGAGGCTAAGCCCTGCCTCCTCAATTTCATAAGGCTAAGCATTTCCTTCTCATTTGCATGAGACTAAGCACTGTCTCCCTCCGCATAAGTGTTGCTCTATTCGACACTGTGCATTACCTTTTTCTCTCGGGGCTAAACTCTACCGCAAACTCCACACAAGACTAAGCTTTGTCTTGTTATTACCTCTAGCATCATGTCTGTACACCTCACGGGATGAAATATAGCCAACCTTGTCCGAAGACGTCATAGTCTGAAGGCACCATCCTCTTAGCCGGAAGACATCATGCCATGGTCTGAGGATCCCTCAAATTTGTGCATCATCATTCAAAGGCTTCATGGTTCGGAAGCACCATCTTCATGGCCCGAGAACATCATTTCATGGCCTGCGAATCCCTTACCGTACAATTCATGGCCTTGGACATAATGGTCTAAGGACGTCATCCCTCCCTCCCCCCCGTCCAAAGACAATCTCCATGGTCCAAAGGGAATTTGCATCATGTTTAAATTTACAAATTCTATACGCATATATTGTATTTTGAGTTTGCAGGCAGTCTCAGGAGCAACCGTTCTCCTAACAGGAGCAATCTTCGCTCCGGTTTCCATTCAACACTCATATCCCTCAAATTTTTTCAAGCGTAACCAATCATCATCCGTACCCAGTCTAATTTATCTGTAGCCATTTTTCAAATCCCAATTGATCCTATTCGGAACACCTTGTTCGTTCATGCGACAACTCCATTGGCTTACTCCACCATTGGATCCAGAATTACACACAGCCTGATTCCTGTAAAACCAGGGATATGTAGGCATCTCGGAAATCGGAATGCGGCCTATATCTTTCAAATCCCCTATTCCTGGGTAAAGAGGGGCAGCAGTTGATACCCAATTTTTCCCATATATATTTGTAAATACATATGTACTTTCAAAATACTGCATGAGCACCAACCAACATTTTTCCATAATTTTCCATAATTTTAAAAGATTTTTAAATAAATTTATTCCCATGTTTTATTATATAAATAATCATTAATTGCATCACAAATAATTTTTATGATGATTTTATCATCTAATTTCATAATTTATATCCATACTAAGCTTTAAATATTTTGGTACATTTATTATAGTTACATCTGCATTTTTAGGCTAAAATTGCATATTTTGTAATAATAGCACATATGTATGCATAATTATATTATTTATACAGAAAATGACTTTTTATATTTTTATAATATTAATTAATTACTTTAAATCATTTTTTATTCACAAGTGATATTTTTTTATTTATTTTTTATTTTTTATAAATTATTTATTTGTTAAAATGAGTATTTAAAATCTAGCCCCTAAAATCCCCATTTCCGGATTTAACCCAACACCCTTACTAGCCCAATACCCCTAGCCCAAGACCTATTAGCCCAATCCCCATGCCCATTTAAAACACCCGACCCAGGACCCTTCGAATCGTGACCGTTGATCTCTAAAGATCAACGTTCCATATCTAATCCCCCCTTCTTAACTATACCAAACCCCAACCCTAACTCATTTACCTCTTCACCTGCCGCCCTTAAACTCTCATACTACCCTTCTCTCTCTTTCAAACCCTAGCGCCATCACTCCCTAATCCTCTCCGATTTCGGCTCAAACATGGAATCAATCCATGATTTGCTTACCTATTTTGTAATATTCTACCCTTATACGCATGTTGTTGACATCACTTGGTTCTTTCCCTATTTTTGGCAAGAACTACCTCAATAACGGGTAGATTCACCCTGATATTATGAAGATTTGGACGATCTTTCGTCTCTATACATGCTATATTGAACGGTCCTTGTATTTTTTGCCCGATTCAAGGAATCGGTCTCAACTAGGGTTTGAGATCTTTTCTTATTATTTACTGATTTCTGACTGTATGCGAACACAATTACAGGAGATGTTTAAATGTTTAAAAGTTGTTTTAACCTACAACATGTTCCTCTAGGTGACGAAGACATAAAAGGGGAATTTGTACCAGTTCTATTTAGAAACATGACAATTATATGTGAGATTGTTTTATACCTTTTCATGGATCAGTTAGTTAAACTAGGCGTATTCAAACAAATGCAAACAGAATCCTAGAGCATGGTATCTAAATGCACACAAGAATGACAGAATTCTTAAGGCATAATTTCTAAATGCATACAAGAGTGACAGTTTTACGTCAATATTTTTTTATTGTCCTAGGAGAAGGATCTCTAAGTGATAGACTGATACAACGTTAAAACATATGCTAGTGACATATGATTATGTTGAAACAGTAAATGTGCAGTCTTAGGAGCAGGAGATCTAGTGCAATGTTTAACATGATTTGGATGAACACATTGGTCCTAGGACATGGAGTCTAATGCAAATACATAGAATGTAAAGCCTAAATCATGCTTTCTACCCAATAATATCAACAGTATCTTACAGCTACCCTCCCTATTTTCACTAGCCATCCCCAATATCTGTTTACAAATAATTATAACAAGCCAATAGTTGAATGAATTACATAAATAAAAAGAGAAAAAGTTAAACTATAGGGAGCCTGAAGAAGGCCAAATGTATCCTGAGAATACCAAGCCTTCCATAACCTCAAATGCCAAAATTTTCATAGCCATTTTCATGTATAAGATCGTCAGAGTTCCCTAAGGACCTCAACGATCCCGGGCAGTGATCACACCCAAACTTTCATAACAAGAACTGAGTAAGTACAGTGTGGAAGGGCCCTCCCCAGTGTGCTAGAGTTCAGATGGATCTCAAAAGGATCCCAAGGCAGTACACACACTGGAGGGGCAGAACCTAGGGACTTAAGAGTAGAGTGAGAGTGCTTGACATAGTTTTGAAAAAAAAGTTTTGACAAGAGAAACAGTAGTGAATTGATATAAGAAGTGAAGGAGTTTTGAAAATGGACTGATTAGTAATAAAATAGTTTGAACAAAAATAGTGTAATCTTTTTGAGATCCATCTGAACTCTAGCACACTGGAGGGGCAGAACCTAGGGACTTAAGAGTAGAGTGAGAGTGCTTGACATAGTTTTGAAAAAAAAGTTTTGACAAGAGAAACAGTAGTGAATTGATATAAGAAGTGAAGGAGTTTTGAAAATGGACTGATTAGTAATAAAATAGTTTGAACAAAAATAGTGTAATCTTTTGAAAAATCAGCAAGCAACAGATCAACTATAGAGCAAACAGGTTCAACATTACTTAACAATAGAATTCACACAGGGATATTGGGAATTGGGGACACATAGTGAAACACATAACATTATAGCACAGAAGCTTTTAAGAGTTTATGGGATTAAGGGGTTAGTCATATAACAAATGATACAGACATAGGGCATAGACCATAGAATAGACAGGTGGGGAATATAGCATTCTGGACAATAAGTATAGAACCAGAACTACTTAGAGGCATTAGATTACTTAGCAAGCAGGTTAACACTAGAATCTAAATAAGCAGATAGGAAAACAAACAAACATGATGACATACACGAGCAAAGTCAAATTGAAGCAGGCTAGAGAAAGCAATAGGAAAGTCCTTAAACATGTTAATCAAGTTGGACAAGACAGAATACAAACATGCTAGGTGAAACAGTGATTTAGGCATGTTAGTTACATATTGAACAGCCAAATAATAAACAGGAACAGGACTGGAAATCAGTTAACTAAAGCAGTAACAGAACACATAGAGTTTTGAACTTGAAACTGAATCAGAACATACCAGTTAAGGAGAGCAGACACAGAATATAGAGCAAGTGTAGTGCAATAACTAACCTTGGCTTACATCCGGCTAGTTCAATAAGAATAGCAAGTAACAAGAAAGAGCAGAAAGCGTTTAAGTGTAAGAGAGAATTGCTGAACTAGTGTTCGTGTATGTAGTGAGAATAGAAAGGAGTATATATAATAGTTGGTAGTAGAGTAAAATAAGGTAAGAATCAATTGTTCGGTAATTGGGGAGAATCACATAATCAATTAAGCATAAAATCAGTAAGGTCTTCCCTTAATTAAAGGAGTAATTTACCAACGGTAAAGGGCAGGAAACATTTAAGGAAAGAAAAGTCAAGTAGAAATTAGGCACAGAGCATGCAATTAGGGGTAAATACAGAAAGGTTCAATTAAGGAAATAATTAGTAAGAATTAGTAAATAACACAGTTGATCATAATTAAGGCAAGAAATAATTTAACAGTTGTGAAAATAGGGAAAATAACCAGAAATTAGCATATGAGTAACATCACAGTGAATCGGGGATTCAAAGAATCAAAATAATACTGATTTTAAGGGAAATAATATATATTTTCCATGAATAAGCAAGTAAATCAAGTACAAACAAAAGGAATTAGATTTGAAACCATACTAGGACATACTAGGGTAAAAATCACAAAATACTCTAATTAAACAAAGCATTATTCATGAGAATTAAACACATAGCAAAATCGAATGAGCAAACAGCAAGGACGAACTCAGAATCCAAACATAGTGCTAAACAATTATGGGTTTCAACATAACTGGTTAGGGTTAAGGAGAAACTTAACAAAATCGATCAAACACACAAGAATCAGAGAATAAACACTTAAAATATCAGAAATCATTTTGAAGAAAAGGTTTTCAGAAACCCTAGTTAGGAAAACAAATGAAGCAACACTTTGAAAAATGGAAGGTTTCTCATAAAAACAAGTAAAAACAGTTCGAACCTTCTTAGATTTGTTACAAATCTAAAAGGTTTAGGAGATGAGATTAGGGTTTCGAGAAAATAACCCAGAGATGAGAATACTGGCTTAGAAACCGTAGGTTTAACAAGAAAATAGGACGATCTTACTCAAATCGAGTCATGGTGGCCTGAGACTGGTGAAGACAGGCCAAGGTGTGAGTGGACTATTCCCTGGTCCCTTGAGGACCTCAAAGAAAGCAGAAAACCCGGCATAGGAGAACCTTTAAGGCTGGAGAGTGGTGGTAATCCACCATAATCGATGGCAGAAGAGTGACGGCAAAGTGAAGTTTAGGGTTAGGTTAGAGAGGATTTTAGAGAGAAGGGGAAGGGGTGACGGCGGAGTGAAAGAGAGAAGTGAGGGGGTCTGGAAGGGGTCATATAGATTAATTAAGGAAATAATTATTCTGGGCCGTTAATAAAAATGATCAACGACCAAGATTTAACAAGAATTTGGTCGGGTTAGGTAGGGGTTTGGGCCTGGGTTGTATTGGGCTAGTTTAGTTAGGTATTTGGGTTGGTTATATAAGGCTGTAATTGAAATAATAAATGGCTATTTGTTAAATACCCAAGATAAATTAATTAAAATAATTCATAAAATAGTTACTAATTATAAAAATGAATTTCATGCATAGAAATATTTTTTTAAAATGATTATTTAGTATTTAAAGTACAAAAGACTAATTTCTGGTAAAAATAGTACAAAATTATATGCATGGGCGATAATTGCAAAGTTATTGCAATTATAGCCAAAAGGTGCCAATTTGGCTATTTATAGAATAATTGGACTTAAAAAGACCATAAATAGTAATATTAAATCAAGAAATGTTTTGGAATCATTTGTGATGCAATTTTATAATTATTTATTAAAAGTAAAATACTAGGCAAATTAATAGAAATATGAAAAAATTATGAAAAAATACCAATTGATGCTAATGCATGATTTTGAAGACATATATGTATTTTTAAAATTATTTTGGTAAAGTTTGGGTATCAACAGCTGCCCCTTTTACCCGGAAAGGATGAAAGAGTTGTCGGGTAAAGATATGATGGCCAATGTTGACCGAGCGAAACGGTTTGAGAGATTTAGGCCGCACTCTGGCTTCTGAGCTGCGTACATATCCCTGGTTTTACAGGAATCAGGTCGTGTGTAGTTCTGGATTCATCGAAGAAATATATCGATGAAGTCATCACAAGAACGGACACAATGTTTCGGGATAGGCGGAGGATTGGTTATGGTGAGAGGCCAGGTTTTGAGATAACTGAAGGAACTGGAGCGGGATCGCTCCCGCTGGGATAACAGTTGCTTGCCGGGTCACCTGCAAACGAAGATGCTACAAGCATATATTGTGCTGAAATTTAAACATGATGCAGGTTCCCTTTGGACTATGAAAGTCGTCTTCGGACGGTTAGGGATGACGTCCTTAGAAAATGATGTCCTGGGCCATGGATTGTTCGGTGAGAGATTCGCAGGCCATAAAATGATGTTCTCGGTCCATGAGGATGGTGCCTCTGAACTATGACGCCTTTGAATAATGATATTCAAGTCGAGAGAGATCCTCAGGCCATGACATGGTGTCTTCCGGCTATGAGGATGATGCCTTTAGACTATGACGCCTTTGGACAGGTTGGCGATATTTCATCCCATGAGATGCAATAATATGATGTCAACAAGACAAAGCTTAGTCTTGCAAAGTGGAGGGCAGAGCTTAGCCCGAAAGAAGAGCAAAGTAGATAATGTTGGAGAGACATCGCTTAGTCTCGGTGAAAGAATGTAAATTGGAGGCAAAGCTTAGCCTCGTGTAGGTATGGAGACAGAGCTTAGTCTCATGCAAATGAAGGCAGAGATTAGCCTTATGCAGATGGAGGCAGAGCTTAGCCTCATGCAGGATGCGGAGGTAGAGCTTAACATCATGCAAGATGCGAGACATGGCTTAGTCTCATGTAAATGAAGGCAGAGATTAGCCTTATGCAGATATATAGGTAGAGCTTAGCCTTGTGCAGAGGGAGGTAGAGATTAGCCTTATTCAAATGAAAGAAACGATTAGCCGTATGCAGATATGGAGATTAGCCTTATGCAAATGAAGGCAGAGATTAGCCTTATGCAGGGTGCGGGACAGGGCTTAGTCCCATGCAAATGAAGGCAGAGATTAGCCTTATGCAGATGAAGGCA
>ML423956.1:0-11120 GCA_005239525.1 Nicotiana knightiana
AAAGCAGAGCATCTACACATTATTTCTAACTTTTTAAAAGGAGCAGCATCTACATTATTATATCAATATGCATATCAAGAACAAAGATCAAACCAGAAAGCTCCCATCTTTTCAAGGATACAACAGGTGAGACTACTTTGGACTAGAATCAGGTGAGACTAATATCACACTAAAAAATTTGTCTTTAACTTTTGATTTTGAAGAAATCAACAAGAAAATAAACTTACCAGATTTTAGGCCAAATAGAGAGAGGCAGACCGGAGACAGCGAGTCACAAGTAGACCGGAGACGGCGAGTCACAAGTAGACCGGAGAAGGGCAGACGACTGTCGCCTGTCGAGCGTCGGCTGGTGAAGTGAAGTCGACGAGGACGAGGACAACTGGCGGACTGGACGAGGACGAGGAGACTAGACGAGGACGAGGGCTCGAGGTCGAGCCGTCGAGGAGGCTGGATCACTGGAGAGTGGAGAGAGGAGACTGGACGGGCGACGGGCGACGGGCGACGGCCCACCTCAAGCTCAGTGCTCACAGCAGTAGGCGACTAGGCGTTAGGAAATAGGAAATTAGGAATTACATTTAGGGTTTCTGACTTTGTGTTTGTTTAAGAATTAGGAGAGTGGAAGGGTTTTTGTCATTTTGTGTTTTTGTTTTTGATATTTAATATATAATATATAATTATATATGGATAAAAATAAATTTTATATTCTTAACGGGTTAACGGATTAGCCGTTAAGAAAATTGAATAATCCGCCCCCAATCCGATAAGCCGTTAATTAAAAAATCCCAATCCGTTCCCCGTCCGTTAAACCGTTAATCCGATACCAGTAAGCCATTAAGCTTCGGTTCGGTTCNTTCGGTTTTCGGTTTCGGATCGGTTTTGAACACCCCTAAAGGAAATGGGTTTACTGTCAACACGTAAATCCTTTCTTCTTCTTTTGTTTTTCCATATTATGATGTAAACCGACAGACGTGAGCTTATTAATATATTTCTATAAACTGCCTGCAACAAATAAGGACAATATAAAATTGTTATTGAGTCTTTAAAGCATCGCAAGCAAAGTCCTATGATTCATCTGATTCTCCATTGAGTTAGTTTAGAGCTCGAAGATTATATTGAATGAGGATCCACAGATATATATATATATATATACATACATATATATATATATATATACATACATATATATATATATATATACATACATATATATATATATATATACATACATATATATATATATATATACATACATATATATATATATATATACATACATATATATATATATATATACATACATATATATATATATATATACATACATATATATATATATATATACATACATATATATATATATATATACATACATATATATATATATATATACATACATATATATATATATATATACATACATATATATATATATATATACATACATATATATATATATATATACATACATATATATATATATATATACATACATATATATATATATATATACATACATATATATATANTCTATTGAATAAGTGGGGACTTTTCCCTTAGTCTTGAGCATTGAATTGACTCTTCTTCAATAGCTTTCAAGCGCTAAAATCGATCCAATTCATTTCGCACTCATTGCTTATTAGCTTGAGATTCTCCATTAAATGATTCATAATGTTAGTTACTGTTTGGCTAATACCTAATGAACCTTGAAACTATAGACTTCTCTTCTATTGAATAAGTGGGGACTTTTCCCTTAGTCTTGAGCATTGAATTGACTCTTCTTCAATAGCTTTCAAGCGCTAAACTCGATCCAATTCATTTCACACTCATTGCTTATTAGCTTGAGATTCTCCATTAAATGATTCATAATGTTAGTTACTGTTTGGCTAATACCTAATGAACCTTGAAACTAACTTCAAAAAATAGCTAACGATATAAGGATTGTGTATGGGCTAAAATTGTCATAATTATATGTGAGCTTAATCGGTATTAAGAAAGCTTTCGAAGGCCGCCACGTGCTCATCAATTTAATGTCAATGAAGGATGAAGGCGAGGTCGAGGTCGAGGAGGAGCATTCCCTTTAGCAGAATAGTAACGACTAGTTTTAGAAATAAGAGTGGTTCATGTGCCCTTATAACTAGAAAGATATATAGTTATAAGGGGGATTTGACACTCATTGTAAAAAATAACGCATTGACACTCTCTAAAGATTCTTGCTATATCATACAAAATACACTTTTTCTTCATATCTTTAGCTAACTTTTCTCCCACGATCCAAACAGAATCTGAATATTCAAAAGCTTATCAATCATTTATCGTTATAACAACAATTGAAATGATGGCATCAGTTGTGGCCACAACCTTTTAGTATCTAACACATTTCGCAATCACTCCGCTATTTTTGAGCATTTGTTTGCTATTTATTTAAAATTCTATATGATATGCAAATTATAACACATTCATTCATGAAACAAATCCAACTTGCAATGGATTTTGGTCATATTCATCTGTTGGTCCACTTCATTATAGACCAATGAATTAATATTTTCGTTCATGAACGGTCATGTTTATACAAAACATACAAATGCACTTTTCATGAAAAGTCGCAACCTTCGAAGTGACATCTTTTCATAAACAAGCTTAACGTAAATTTTCAAAAAAGAAACAATCTTTCGAGAAAAGAAATTAACCAATTTCTGAATTGGTAGTTTCACTCAACTTGTCTTCACTAAGACTAAACAAATAATAAGTTTACCGACTACCATATTGATTTCCACAATTTGTGGGAATATAGATATCATGTCTAATATTAGCTTTTATCATGCATAAGCTAAATGCTCCCACATTTCAAATATCTTATGCCTTTTTTATTATTCGTTATCCACATATCATCCACATGAGAATATTAATTGGTCAAATTTTGCATGTCATTGTTTGGGTGCTTGTTTTAGTTCATAAAGTGGCTTAACAAGTCGACGCACCTTATTTCTTTTTCAGGAACCACGAACCCTTCATGTTGTTTCATATAAATTTCTTCCTTCAAATCTCCATTTAAGAAGGTTGTCTTTATGTCCATCTGATGGATTTCAAGGACATACACAGCGGCTAACGCTATTAACATACGAATAGATGTAATCTTCATTAACAACGAGTATATATCAAAATAATCAAGACCTTCTCGGTATCTAAACCTTTTGACAACTAATCTTGCCTTATATTTGTCAATAGTACCATCATCTTTCATTTTCCTTTTGAAAATCCACTTAGAACCCAAAGGTTTATTCCCTGAAGGAAGATTAACTAATTCCCAAGTATGATTACTTAATATGGATTCTATCTCGCTATTGAACGGCTCTTTCTAATATTGTACTTCCGAGGAATACATTGCTTCTTTAAACGTTTAAGGCTCATATCTAACAAAAAATGTCAGAAGGTCTGGTCCAAAGGAAGTAGTTGTCCTTTGACGTTTACTACGTCTTAGACTTTCCTAATTAAACATACTTTCCTTTGCTTCTTCTCGAGGTCGTTTAGTTTTTCACTAGACGAGTCACATTCATTTTTATACGGATAAATATTCTCAAAAAATTCAGCATTATCGGGTGTAACCTTTCTAAATCTTTGTGATATACTACATATGAGTTCCTTCTAACTTTCCTTCTTGTTATTTCTTTCGAATTGATGGAAAAGCCGGTCTATGTATGAAATTAGAGTAAGAATACTTTAAGAAAGTTAGCTTGTTGTAGTACGAACGTTTTCTGAGTTTTAACAGTTGGGTTGATTGTAGTACAAAAGTTTTCTGAGTTGTGTAGCTTGGCAAGCCGTCCCTTATGGGTTGTTGAAGCCAGCCCCTTTGGTAGGAAAACTTTTGCGACTACAAGCAAATTAACTGTTAGTGTAGCTTGGCAATAGCCAACCCTTTTGTAGGAAAACTTTCGTATCTATGATATAGTTTGCTTTCTTTCAGCCTCTTGCTCTGTTCATCTTACTGTGGTATCAGAGCCAGCCCATCCTTTCAGAGGGAGGAAAATTTTACTAAATATGTCTGAGTAGTAACATGAACAGAGCAAGAGGATCCAAGAAAGCAAACTATATCATAGATACGAAAGTTTTCCTACAAAAGGGATGGCTATTGCCAAGCTACACTAACAGTTAATTTGCTTGTAGTCGCAACAGTTTTCCTACCAAAGGGGCTGGCTTCAACAACCCATAAGGGACGGCTTGCCAAGCTACACAACTCAGAAAACTGTTGTACTACAATCAACCCAACTGTTAAAACTCAGAGAACATTCGTACTACAACAAGCTAACTTTCTTAGAGTATTCTTACTCTATTTTCATACATGGACCGGCCTTTCCATCCATTCGAAAGAAAGAACAAGAAGGAAATTTAGAAGGAACTCATATGTAGTATATCACAAAGGTTTAGAAAAGTTACAAGATGATCCTACAANAGGAAAAACCAACTAAACTCCTGGAAACATGTGACAGGGGTGGAATATACATGGTTTTGGCATGTGACAGGTTGTGGGAGCATGTGAAAATAGTGTACTGCATGTGACGAAGCATGTGGAGGCATGTGAAAACATGTGAAGGCATGTGAAAGTGGGACCCAGCTGGTTTGGAAGGATGTGAAATTTTGTCTTGGCATGGGTAGATGATTTTTAGGGTTTTTTGGTAGGTAATGTAGGATTATGGTGGGATTAACAAGGATTTAGATAATTGATCTTCCTGGTTTGTCTTCTAGGCATCTTTTCAGAGATCTTGTATAGTAACGCCTGGAATTTGTCGGTTCTTTCTCGGCATGTTCCTTCACCTTTGGATTGTAGGATATGATCCGTAACCTTAATCTGGAGATATCTTGCGTGATCTTTTCCCGGATGATTTCATACGGATTTTGATATTCTTTTGCTGCTTCTCGGACTTTTTCCCAGTGAGGATGACTGCTGGTGTAATTCCAACTTGCCCAATCTTTTGGCCATATTTCTTTCGGGATGCACCTGTTTTGCTTGAAGATAACTCTCTGTGCTTCACTGTATTCTTCTTCCATGGATAAAATAGGCACGGGAAGTTTCCACCAAAATGACGCTTCTGCTTGTGCCTGGACTTTTTCATTAATGATCTTCACTGGCTTGTGAAATATGAATACCTTTGCATTGTAGGAATCATTGAAATATTTTATCCAATATCTTCTAGGCTCAAACCATAATAGAATCACTTTAAGAGCTGGTTCAATGTTATCAAAATATTTGAAGACATTGCACTTGAGTTCCATGAAAATGTAGTACTGATGGCATAGGTACCAGAAAAACCATAATAATTCTTGTGGAAAATCCTTCGCTTGAGCTATGAATATATGGTAGAAAGGATATTCTGGATTGACCCCATATGGCTTGAGAATTGATCCTCTATGTTGCCGGAAAAGTTGAAGCTGATAATAAGTCCTTCTTTCCATAATAATTGACGGATCAAAGGGATCCATGAGGTTGAACAACTCCGGTGGATGATCTGTTGGCTTCAATGAACTTGTTCCCGATATATTTGAGAACATGAAAATCTGATTGGTTAGGTTTTGCTTAGNACTTCATATCCATTTCTATCAGAAATTCGGTGTGAATCAGGAAAAAATTAAATTTCTTGATTCCATTTTTTACTGCAAGTATTTCCTTGAATGTGGAGTGATAATGTTGCTCCGCCTCTTTAAACCTTCCGCTGGCATATCCGCATATTTTTCTCTGGCCATCTTTTTCTTCAAATAGAACGGCACTCCAGTATTCATTGCTGGCATCAGTCTGCAGTTTGGCATCAGCGTCTGAAGGGATGTAGAAGGACTTGACATTTTTTGAAATCTCCTTTATTTTCCTGACTGCTTCATCTTGCTTCTTTCCCCATGATGGAGCATTTTTCTTGAGCATGTCTGTAAGTGGAGAAATGCATGTAGAAATATTTGGTATGAAATCTCTCACATAATTTATTACACCCAAGAACTGTTGGATCTGCTTTGTTGTGAAGCTGGTATCTGGAAATTTGAGCAGTTCTTGACATATATGTGGCCCTGGACTGTATGCACCTTGGATAAAATGCATTCCAAGAAAATCAATCTCCTTCTGTGCAAGAACCATCTTTTTTTCTGAAAGCATGATTCCGTATTGTGTTATCAATGCCTCAAACTGACGAAGCAAAATGACATGTTCCTCCAATGTATTGCTAAATAACAGGATGTCATCAATGTAAACCGAAGAGGTATGGAGGATGGGCTGGAATATTTTTATCATGGCTTTTTGGAACAAGGAGAGAGCAGTCTTTTATCTGAAGGGCATGGCCTTCCATTGGAAGTGATGATCAGGGATGCAAAAACCAGTTTTGGGTCTTTATTCAGGGTGAATTCCCAATTGCCAAAATCCAGATTTTAAATCAAACTTGGAAAAATATTTGGCCTTGGCTAAGTGGGAGAAAAGAGTGAGTTTATTTGGAATAGGGAATTTATCATCTTGGAGGAAATGGTTAAGTGGCTGGTAATTAATGACTAACTTGAGTTTTCCTATTGTTTGCTCAGCTCTTTTATTGACATAGAATGCTTCGCATGCCCACTGTGAATCAGATGGCTCTATTAGATCAAATTCCAAAAGTTCGTCACATTCTTTCTTTGCAAGCTGGAGATGATCTGGATTCATGCCTGAATGACTTGCTTTTGTTGGATTGATGTTTTCATTCTTCTTGAAAGGGAGCTTGATGAAAAATTCTTCATTTTTCCATAACGGGCTTTTCTCNCGTTGGTGATTTGGAAGAGCCTTGGAATCTCAGAATAAGGTTTGAACTGTCTCTTGAAAGTTATCCCATTAGACTTGATCTGGAGTTGATATTTGAGTTGTCTATAAATGTGGAATCCAACAATATCTTTTCCTAGTACATCAGATCCTATCAGCTTGGCCCTATACTTCAATACTAGAAAGAACTCGATTGTGACCGGATGATTTGTGAGGACAGTGGTAGTCAGAATTCCATTTGATGCAGTGTTGAAATCCTAAAGTGCGTCACCCATTGATCTTTAGGAAGAACAACAGGATTTATGAGTGAGGAAGCAGCTCCAGTGTCGATGAAAGCAATAACTCGAATCGGTCGATCCCATTTGGATGAATAGACTTTGAGTTCTACTTATGAAACGACTGCGAGTGCGTTGATCTCCTCTCGAGCTTCGATCTCTGGTTCTGAAATTTGATAGTTATCATTGCCTTGATCTTCATAGATATCCAGAGAGAAAAGAGTTTCTTCACTAGGTTCATCATCCACAGAGAATATAGATTCAAGGTCCTCCTCTTTTCCGAGATGTATGCCAGTGTAATCTTCAATTTCTTGAAGGAGTTTAACAGATCTTCTTGATTGAGGACAGTTTTTTGCGAAATGTCCAATCTTGTGGCAAATAAAGCATCTGTTCTTCCTGTGGAAATTTTCCTGCCTTCTACGTCTGAGATATTTTGTACGTCTCTTGGACCTTGGTTTTCCATCTGGAATTCTTGGCCATCTGAAACTCCTGAATCCTTTGTGTCGCCTAGATGTTTGGCAGGAACATCCTGATCCAGTAATCAGGTCGGATCTGCGACATGCTTTGTCAAGAGCTGGATTGTGTTGGATAATTTGCTTTAGGGCTGAGCGCTTTGTAAAAATGTCCTCCAGTGCTACAAAAATAGCTTGTCTGATGTAGCTGACTTGTGGGACCGTTATTGATTGAAACTTTTCTTTAATGATGGTCATGGTTCGGCTTGCTAACATCTTTGGAAGGGAAGAAACAAAGGCTTGCTTTAGGTTGATGTCTCCACCGATTTCAAAGTATATCTTTGCCATTTTTTGAAAATGTCTGTCAATGTCATTTCTTTCGAGTGACACACACTTCATCTCGAAGAGTTGTCTTCGCATTTTCTCCTGTCTTTGGCTAGTATCTCCGCAGAAAACTTCATGTAGGATTCTGATGTTGAAGGCAAAATCCTGGGATGTAAGAAAAGTATTTTTATCTTGAATCCCAAGTGAATTCCACCAATCCCTAAGGATTCCTGAGAACCGTGAAGTTAGTTCTGACAGGATGATATACTTTTCTCGTTCCACCAAATTTTTGGTCACCATCCAAGTATAGAAGTCTTGGATTCTTTGAGGCCATTTTGAAACTTTGACGTCGTCTAAGGTGAAAGTGTGGAAGCCAGTTCCAACTGGTTTTGACGCCATGGGTTCCTNGGGTTCACCCGTCATTCCTTCTTGATCCTCCTCTACTTCAGATATTTCAGGGTCTCTTGGTTGGCTCACAAATATCGGGGGATCATCTTCTTCGGAAGAGTTTTCTGTGGAATCATTTCTTGATTGAGTGCTTTCTTCCATTGTATCATTGTCAGAGGAATTTTGAGATTCTGACCATGTAGTATCTCCTTCTGACATGTTTCTTGGCTGGGAGACATAGAAGTCCGGAATCTTCTAATAAGAAATCATTAGATTATCAGGGTTGGACCCTTTTGAACTTTATCCTTGGTCTCGCCTTTTCTTTGTTTATTTCTTGGCTGCAAGAGCATCTTTCCTTTCCCAAACTATTTTTGCAATATCGAATTCAGTTTCTTCTTTTAAGGGTTGGGTGAAAGAGATAGGATGGTGTGAGGTAGTAGGAAAAGTAGAAAAGGTGTTGTCCATTTTTGGTGGGGAATATGCTTGTGTTGACATGGGGTAGAAGGTAGGTTTTGAAGAGAAAAATGGGATTTTTTGTGACTCAAAACGATTATTTCTCAAAAGTTGGGTATGTTCCTTGAGTAAAATTGTCTCTTTTTGTTGTTGTTGAAAGAACTGGAAAAGTGAAGTTCCTGGCGGACAAATTTCATATTGTAAATTTTCCAATCTTATCTCCAAGGCTTTGATTAGTCTTGCATGCTGAGACGATGTCTGCTCCACCTTTTTCTCAATTGTTTCCACTTTGCTCATTAACTTATTTTGTGTATGGGCCACGTTTTTAATGGTGTTGCCAATATTATTGAGCACTTTGTTTTGGCAGATGAAATTTTTTGATTGCCAGTTCATTGTTGCCTCAATGTCACTTGTTGGGGGGTTTTCTCCAGATGGTAGTACTATATTTGTCTTGGGGATTTTTGGACCATGGCTGATACCTTCTTTTTCAAAAGGTTGGAGTGGAGGAAAATCTTGGGTATGGCTGGAACTTGAAGGGCTCATCATGAATATTTGTGGGTGTGTGGATTTTTGGGGTGATGGAGTTTTAGGTTCAAGTGGCTTTTTGGATTCTGGGGTGATTTCACTATCTTCCCAACTTGGACTGAATTTTTCTGGTAATTTTGGCCATTCTTGGGGTTTGTAGCTGACAAGAAATTCATATTTACCTGGANTAATGAACCAATTGAAGGATCTTTATTTTCATATCTGGCTCGGAATTGCTTTTCTGTAGCTTTCCCCTTTTTCTTGGATTTTTGTTTGGGCTTGTTGAGGCCAAATCTTTCCCAGTGACGCTGGTGGTGTTCATCATATTCTCCAATTGGATCTTCCAAACAATCTTGGCAATCGCAATCGAGATCCCAAGGGAAGTGTCACGTAAAGGAGCATTTGTACCACCAAACTCTTTTGCCTTCTTTGTCAAAATATTGACACCAGTCATGTTCTTCCATGATGCTTTGTATATTCTAGAAAAGTTCTCTTTCAGGGTCAGGATATTTGTCTTTGGGTTGGATCATTTGGAAAGAAAAGATGGTTTTATTTGTTTTTTTGAGATGGGAATGGTCAAAGCTTATGGAAACAGTTTTATCATTTCTTTTGGTAAAACTTGGATCACCAAATTGTAGAGATTCTTCTGGTTCCCTTAACTTTTCATAATTTATGATCCAGGAATCGGGAAGAATTTTGACAAGCTCATCTTGGAAATTTATCTGGGTATTTGGGTGCACATGGTATTTCCTTTGGTAGCATCAATATTCAAGAGTAAAGCATTTTCTCCTCCGGCAAGGCATAGATCCATGGCATGATTTTGGACCCGCCACGCCATTTGGTGATGAAGAGTAGCTTGGATAGAATCTTTGGCTTGTGGGGCACCTTGAATTTGGACTTGGATTTTTAGTGCTTCGGTTAAGTATGGATCAAAAAAGGACATGTTGAAATTTGGAAAGATAGTTATGAAGACAGTCCCTGCATTCAAGGTAACTTCTGCAGTACCCAAATTTGCATGTTGGTACTCCAAGTATCTTGTATCTAGAAGAGAAAGTCGGGCAACAACAGATTGACCTTTTCTTCCATGATAAGTGAGAGCAATTCGGATAGCACCAAAATAGATATGGGTGAAACCATGATCTCTCCATTGTCTGGGAAAATCATCTGAAATTTGGAGGGTAATAAACTGTTCCTCTCGAGTAGCAAGAATAGGATGTTGTCAAGTTTTGAGGCAACAACATATTCTTTGACTCCTTTTGGTTTGTATTGGACTAAGGAACGGATTTGGGTCCATGGTGCAAATAATTTTTTGGAAAAAGCTGAGTAAGGGTTTATTAGGGGTAGTTCAGTGGAAGATACTTTGTGTTCATCGGGTAGGATATCGACTTCATAGAGGTAATCATATTTTATGGACAAGGTTTTATATAGAGTAGGAGACATATTCATTTTTTCTAGGGAAGAGGATGATGGAAACGACTCAGACATATTTAGTAAACTGTTCCTCCCTCCGAAAGGATGGGCTGGCTCTGATACCACAGTAGGACGAACAGAGCAAGAGACTCCAAGCAAGCAAGCTATATCATAGATACGAAAGTTTTCCTACAAAAGGGCTGGCTATTGCCAAGCTACACTAACAGTTNAGATAAACAGAGCAAGAGGCTCCAAGAAAGCAAACTATATCATAGATACGAATAATATGAATGTCGGGATTTTCTGACTTATGGACCAGAAAATGATATGCCTTAATATTTCTTGCATATCCTATGAAAACGCAATCAATAATTTTCGGTCCGATCTTTTCCCTTTTGGGTTTAAAAACTTGCACTTTAGCTAAGCACCCTACACTTTTAAGTTGGATTTCCTTCCTTTCCATTTTTTTTCATATAGAATAGATTGTGTTTTGCTTTGGGGAACTCGATTGAAAATTCGGTTAGCTCCCCCCCC
>ML423956.1:11466-46489 GCA_005239525.1 Nicotiana knightiana
TAAATCAAAACTTATCAACTAGGTTTCATCATCTCCTTTGACATTCTTTTCTTTCTTTTCGCAATTCCATTAGATTGCGGTGACTAATAGGCGGTCGTTTGGTGAATAATCTCATATTCCAAACACATTTCTTCAAAACGAAATTCATTCTCGACCACTTACTCTATAGAGCCAACCACATGAACAATTTGTTTGTGTCACGACAGAGCCAAAATTGGTAAATGGTAAAAGTTTTAGTCTTCAAACTAATCTGACACATTCGGAATTAATAAATGGTGAAATTTTTAATCTTCTAACCGAGTAATATCTGATACCGGATTTAATAAATGGTGAAATTTTTAATCTTCAAAATGAATAATAAATTGAAGTAGAAAACCACAAATATTTTAATCTCCAAACCGAGTAGAAAGTCACTTAGACTTTAATCCCCACCAATGAATAGAAAGTCACAAAGACTTTAAACTCAACGAACGAGCAAAAAATCACGCAGATTTTAATCTCGAAGCAGGAGTAGAAAATCATGAAGGTTTTTATTCTCCATAACGGGAGTGAAAAATTATGAGAATTTTAATTTTCTCCCAAACGGGGGTAGAAAATCACAATTATTTTAATTTTCCTTTCAAATGGCTTTCCAACTAAACCATTATAACCCCTAAATATTTCAACAGTTTGATATATTTTCTTATCAAACAAATATATGTAATATTTTTACGTATATTATATTCCTGATCTCAAAAATACTTTCAAGTATTAGTGTAAGCCTTATTTACATCTTAAAGATCTTGAAAATATTATTTCACATTATTTTATGCATGTTACCAAAATCTATATCAACAAAATGATTAAAAGGAATAACAAAACTAACATTTACATGTTATTCCCAATCATGCATGTAACTCTTGATTTGTTATATGAGATCATCACATCTACCTAAATATTTATAGAAGCAATATATCATAAATCACAAAAGTAAAACCCGATATATCGTCACTTTCTTCTTAAATTGTCACCTTCACTATTTTTCTTCTGACTTTTACGGCCATTAGTACTTGCCTTAACTGGTTCCATATCCTTGTTTGTATTATTTGGATGGAAAAAAATTCAAATTTTAGACCAGTGGTGCCATCACATTACGTCGAACCCACAAATAGTAAAGCAGATTCCCTTTTGTGGCATTGTTTTAAACAAAACCTTGGTTAAGTTCTCTTATCTTGAAATCTCATTCATTAGAGGCCACTTGTTCTTCAATTGATATCCAACATCTTCCTGACAATTGGTCCATGCCACAATTTTATTTTTTCATCCTTCTATTAATTAGTCGATCACATCCAGTGAAACAATAGTTTTCAAAAATTTGAACACCATATCTTCTTATATATATATATATATATATATATATATATATATATATATATATATATATATATATATATATAATTACCCAATTGCAACGCTGGGCGCATTTGTATTCACAAAAAAGGTTTAGTGAAGGGGGATAGGCGTTACCTCAGACAATACAACTTGGTGATTCCATCACCCAAAAAGAAATAGAAGGAGATAGATACAGAGGGGTTCTCCTTCTGGGTATCAAATATTACATATTTAACTAACAAAAAAATTAGTTTTGTCATATTTGGTTCTAATGCTGGAATTTGCCACTTATCCAAAAGGAAGTAGCCTTTAGCGCATCTAGGTAGTTGTTGATATGAGTTGATAGTCATACTGTAGCCCGAGGTAGAAGCCAATTTCGCAAGACAATATGCAACTTGATTGCCTTCTCTGTAGCAATGTTTTACCCTTACATTGGCCTGTTGTATGATATGCAACATTCTTTCAATCACTTGTTTGATTTTCAGATTGTTGGTGTCCCTATTTATCAACATGTTTGCAATCACCATAGAGTCGAGTTCCAGAATAAAATTAGTATAGCCTTGTAGATTGCACCATTTCATTCCAAACTTAGCAGAAAGAGCTTCCGCAGTATTGTTCTTATCACACTGAACTATCATAGAGAATTCCATGATTAGGTTGCCATTGCTATTTCTTACGATACCTCCTATACCAACTTTGTTGCTTTCTCTGATGTAGCTACCGTTGGTACTAACTCTCATACTTTCTTTATTTGGTGTCGACCAAATCACTTGATTTCAGCTTTGAATTGGTTTCAGTCTTTCGATTCTTTTACAGAGAGCTGGCAAAGGATGCTGGTTGTCCCAAGTTGGTATAAGTTTCGAGATGGATCCTTTGATATTCCAGATTGCTTGATGAACCATTATGTTGAGATGGAACTTCTTCTGATTAACATATTTTCACGATGTCCACTATTTCCATATCTCCCAACATATTGTTATTGGAGCTATTTGTAAGATCAAGTTATGGACCTTGTTCTTGGAACTTGTTTCCCACCACCTTTTGAAGGTGCCCAGCACCGGCTCTATTTAATGTTTTATTCCCAGTGGATTGCCAACTGTATTCCATGTGAGTTTTGTTGCATCTCTTCCATTGAACACATATTCCAAAGTTTCAACCTGCGGCAAAGAATAACAAGAACATCTAGAAACAATGTTAGTGCCAAATTTTCTAATAATATCATCAAAAGGTAATCGCCTTTTAATTAACCTCCAGGATAGGAAGGAGATTTTTAAAGGTATAGACTTGTTCCAAACCTTACTAATGAAATTATTTTTCTGTTTTTTCATCCTCACTAAATGCCAAGCCGAGTTATTATTGAAATGGCCATTTTCGGCTATATTCCATATTGGGAAGTCATTGAGATTTCTATTACCAATATCAACCTTAGTAACAATATCCAGAAGGCGAGGGGGAATAATGTTTGCTAATTTGTTGGTGTCCCAGGATCCTTCATAGATAAAGTTCTTAACAAGAAGCTTGGGAGATTTACCCGGTTCCTGAACTACCTTGGCCAATGCACCTTTTTCCGTCCAGTTATCCCACCAGAAATTAGAGTTGCCTGCTTGAATTTTCCAAATAATATTTGGTTCAGCTTTGATCTTTGCCTTCATCAAATCTTTCCAAATGTGAGAGTCAGAGGAAGTAGCAACTTTAGTAACTAAGTGAGCTCTTTTGCAATATTGAGCTTTAAGGAAAGTGACCAAAAGAGATGGTTGTGTCCTGAATCTCCACCATCTTTTTAGAGTGAGAGTCTCTGCGATATCTTCCATTCTCCTGACCCCCACTCCACCCTCATCCTTAGGTAGGCATAGTTTATTCCAGGCAGACCAGTGATAGTTGTTCTTTCCTTTAGAGGATCCCCAGAAAAGATTGTTGAAATGTTTTTCCATAAGCTTGATGATGCCTTTGGGTGGGTTCATAGCAGATAATATATGAGTAGGGAGGGATTTAAGAACATGCTTGATTAAGGTCATCTTTCCCCCATAGGATAACATCTTTTCCTGCCAACCATTAATCCTTTTCACAATTTTGGCTAACATGCCATAAAATAAGCTAATTTTCTTCCTGCCATTGTATATTGGACATTCGAGATAGTTTAAAGGAAAGGACTTGTCCATAAATCTAGAAGCTCTTCTGATTCTGTTGATTCTACTAGCAGAGGTATTTGGATCAGTAACAAAGAAACCCTTGTCGTTGTTCACTTTTTGGCCCGATACTTTTTCATATATTTTTATCCGACTCTTAATGAGTTTGATCGACTTCTTGTCTCCTCCAGTGAATATCATAATGTCATCGGCAAAGAAAGGTGTGTAATGATAGGACCTCTTTGGTCCATGGAAAATGGATTGAAGTTGTTATGTGTAGCAAATTTGTTTAAGGACCTGAAAAGTACCTATCGCCACTAATGAACAGGGAAGGAGGTAGCGGGTCACCTTGTTTGAGACCTTGCGATGATGTAAAGAATCCTTTTCTAGAACCATTAATCATGATAAAATACCACACGTCACTTACCAATCTCCAAGTGATATCAATCCAAGCTTCTGAAAAACCAAATTTCCTAATGACCGCCAATAGAAAATTCCAAGACATTCTATCATAGGCTTTAGCCATATCCAGCTTGATAACCACATTACCCCCGTTGTTGTTCTGCTTTATATTGTGAACAATTTCTTGTGCTAATTGCACATTATCTATGATCATCATGCCCTTGACAAATCCACTCTGATTATCGAAGATTAGTTTCTCTAGCATAGGATTTAGCCTTCTAGATAGAATCTTAGAAATAATTTTGCTGGTGAAGTTGCTCAAACTAATTGGCCTGAATTCTGAGAAATTAGTTGGGGAATCGACTTTGGGAATGAGAATCAGGAATTTGTGAGTATAGAATTTGGTCATGCCTTTGCCATTGAAAAAGTTCTGCACAAAGTCTATTATATCATACTTGATGATATTCTAGCACTTTTGATAAAAGGTGCCATTAAATCCATCCAGTCCACCTGCACTTGAAGAATTCATACTAAACATGACGTTTCTAATTGATCCCGGAATTGATGCTGCAGGTTAAAGAGGTGCTTGAAGTGATGCACATCCACCTTAGAAATATTATCATCACCTTGGACCCAGGAGCCTCTGTCATCCTTGATTGAGTGAAGTTGGAATCTACTTCTTATGTTTCTAATTAAGCTATGGAAGTATTTGGTGTCATTTTCCCCTTCTTCAAACCTTTTTTGCCAAGCTTTCTGTCTTAGGAGAGCATCTTGCATACCTAGCCACTTGATGTATTCAGCCTTCCCTTTATTGAGCTCTTCTCTGGATTGATCAGTCTTATTAAGGGTGTCAATCTCTTCAAGGTTTACCATTTTAGCTTCCTAGATGTTGACTTGTTCGAAAACATTCCCAACCACCTCTTTCGACCATCGAGTGAGTTCCTTACTAAAGAGTTTCAATTTCTGTTGTAGCCTCCACATGGGATTTCCAAGAAATTGTGTGCTCCAAACATCTCCTACCAGATTCATGAATGATGGTTGCTCTGCCCAGAAATCCAGATATTTAAAGTATTTGATACCAGCTTGAAGTTCCTTCTGACACTTGATGAGGAGTGGCCTATGATCTGAGCCAGTTCTAGCAAGGTGTTTGACCATGTTACTCTGGAATAGTTGCGCCCATGGATCATTAACAAAGACTCTGTCGAGTCTCTTCCAAATCCTTTTCCTAGCTTTCCAATTGTTGCACCACATAAATTTAGGGGCTACAAACCCCAAATCTGCAACCTCACAATTATCCATACATCTACTAAACTCAAATTTTTTGTGCATTCTGTGAGGATTGCCCCCTTTCTTCTCATCTGTATCCATTATGACATTGAAGTCACCCCCAATGCACCAAGGACCTTTGATTTGTGTGTGAATATATTCCAAACTTCTCTAAAGCTCTCTCCTATCACTAGCAGTACATTTTGCATATACTGATGTGAGGTATATATCATAGTTTGTAGGATTGTAGTGCATCTTGATGGTAAGTTGCTGGTCATTATTATCAGTCACACTGGTTTGGTAGTTTCCCAACCAAAGAAACCAAATTTGACCATTCGTGTTGGGCACACAGTGTTGAAAGCCTAAGAATTTCATGTACCCGTCAATCTTGTTTATGCTAATAAAAGGTTCAAAAATAGCGACAAGTTCCACTTTATATATGTTGATGAGTTTTTTAAGACTGGGAATGGATTTTTTTGATTTCACACCTCTAATATTCCGAAAGATGGAATTAATCATGAAATCGAGAGAAAATTAGTTTGTATTCCCTTCCACATTGGAAGAGTTCAACTAGTCTTTTGTCTTCTTTCCGATCTTTTTGTTTCTGTTCTTACCCTTTTTGACCAGGTAGAAACCATCATTATCTTCATGGTTGCTTTGGGCACTTTGTATCTGATCCTCGGAAATCCTCACTGTGACTTTATTTTGAGAATTAACCTCTATTTGTTGATCCGCTTCCTTCCTTGTTTGTAGTTTATTTGTCGATGTATGGGGAGATTCCAGCTCAAGTTGAACCACCATATTAATTCCTGGCATTGCTTTGATCTCAGAAGGTATGCTAACTGATCCCTCAGTTGTTGTGAGGTATTTAATTAGGTCGTATTGAGCTTGTCCTTTATCGTGAGCCATATTTCCTTGAATGTTGGTAGATTCTTGCACTACCTGTTCTGACCCCTCATAATTCCTATTTGCTTGATTGAAGTTACATCACTCTTTGAAATCACTGATAGTGTCGTTTTTACTATTTTTCTCTTTGTTTCCTATATCTTGGTTCACACAAACGTTACTATCTTCTGCCTTATCTCCTTGCTCTTGTTTTTGTCGGATGGCCTGTTCAACCTTGTCTTTCTTAATTTTTTTGTTGTCAGTGGTTTGACACCACAAAGGCTTAAAGGTCACATTGGATTTCTTTTTGGGAAGCCTATTTTGTTTGCTGATTTTCTTCTTTTTCTTGGAGGTTCTAGCTTTAATGTCTTTGACTTCTTCCATCTTCTCCTTGTGTTAGATGGCCACTTCTCTTTGAAGATCTCCATGATTTTGAATTTTTTCATTTTCTTCAGTTTGTTTGATAGCCTCATAGGTCTGAAACAGATTCGACTTTTGATCTGTCCCTTTGATGTTGCTACCTTCCATAATTCCCTGGGCATTTCCTTTCTCTTTGAATGAGGTAAGTTTAGCTTCAATAACTTCTTTACTTCTCTTGATCTCAGCCTCCCTTTCCTCCGCAACTTTCTTCCTTTCAATGGCCCGACAATTTAGTAGATTGTGCCCCAATTTTCTACAGTACTTAGGTATTCCTTCATATTCAAATTTTTGTACAAATCCTTTTAGAGGAGCATTGTCATAAAGTTGTCCCACATACACTGATTCTGGTTGTGATTTTAGCAAGTCAATTTCAACTCTTACCTTAGCCACACTTGGCCTAGTTCTGCCTCTAGTTTCCAAATCCATTTCGAGCGGAGTACCAATAACACTGACCACTTGTTTGACATACTACCATGTATGAATATAAAAAGGAAGGCCAAGAAGGAGTACCCATACATGAGAAATTGGGAGGTCCTCTTCCGGTTTGAAATCCAGTGAGCACTTTTGGAGCCACATCTATTGGCGCTCATCTCCATGACTCGTTTGAACCAAACCATGGATAAATCTTCATCATTAGTGAAATCTAGAAATACGTTGAAGTTATCATACACCCCAATTTTGGTCGATCCTTTTAGTGAGATCAATTCCTTAAATTTAGAACTAATTTAGTCTATTTGGGGACGAGGTTTAAGAAATCTGCCAACAAGAGTGAATTTGCATTCGGATACCATGGTTCCATAATAGTCTGATGCTTTGAACATGATTGCATGCATACCATTGTGGGTGGTATGTGTTGCAATCACTGAATCTTGATCCTGGCTGTTAGGGCTCGCAGATGAGTTTCGGGAATTTGTGATTGTGGTTGTATAAGATGATTTACCTTCGATTGCTTCATGGTTTGCTTCGTATGTGTGGTAGAAGTGTTTTTCCCATCTAGATGCGCCGGAATGGCACCGTTCGGTGGGTCCATGGGGTGGAGCATGTTGTTAGGTTTAATTTTAATGATGAAAATAATATATTTGCTCTTGGTATAAGAACTCAAGGGAAACATCCAAGATTGAAGGAATCAATCAAAGATAATCAAGAAAAGCATACAAGATTGGAGGAATCAATCTAAGAGAATCAGGAATAACGTCCAAGACTGAATGAATCAATCAAGGCAAAGATATCAATTCAAGATTGACTGAAGTAATAAAGAGTATCGAAGATCCTGCAAGATAATCAATTAAGTTGCTATTTCTGGAAGGACCAAGATTCAAAGAGAAAATTCGGGGCTATCAAGACATGTAGAAGGAAAGTCATTAAAGTCCTCTCATCAAGGAAGAGTCGTGACAGAATAACCTTATTCTTGGAAAGAATCAATTTCTTTCCAAGGATCAAATCTCTTGGGTTGGCAAATCTCTTCAACAATCATCCTCTTACAAATTATTTATACACATCTTTGTACCTTAGTGTCATATACTTTGATCGAACCAAATACCCTCTCTTTATTCTACTGCAAACAAATATTGTAGCTCTACTAAATCTGTTGTGTAACAAGTTAGAGAAGAAAGAGAGAAAAACACTAGTGAGGTATTGTATCAAAGAGAAACGAGTGTCGTAGAAACTGAATCATTGGTGTAAACTACACCATTCACTATGTACTTGAGAAACATATTCACTGAAAGAGAACTCCCTTGCAACCCAAGGGGACTGGACTAGGATTCACATTGAATCCGAACCAATATAAAAGTTCTGGTGTCTTTAATTCCTGCACTTTATTTCTACATCTTAAATTCTGTTGTTCTTATTATCTCGCAATTACATCTAGTCGACTAATTAGAAAACTAGTCAACTTATAGCGATTAAAAGTTAAAAATAGACAATTCACTCCCCCCCTTGTGCTTTCAATTGGTATAAGAGCAAAGCTCACATTTTTTTCTTGTGCTTAACAGCTTGTGATAAAAGATCATGGTAAATCAAGTCACTGTCGGAGCACTCTTTCAGGAAGGAACACGCAAGTAAGGCCACCATACTTCAATGGACAACATTTCTCTCACTGGAAAGTGCGTATGGAAATATATGCAAAGTCTTATTATGTTAAGGTTTGGAGAATTATCAAAAAGGGAAATTACCCACCACCAGTTGTTGCTCAACCTCCCGCTGATCCTGAAGATATAGATGAATATACTGATGAACAAATGGCAATTGTGCAAGTTAATGCTAAAGCAAGAAATATGCTCTATAATGCTATAAGTGGTGAGGAATATGAGAAGATCTCCAGTTGTGATACAACCAAAGAGATGTGGGATAAACTTGAAGTTACTTATGAAGGAACTATGTTGGTGAAAGAAACCCATATCAACATGTTGGTTCATGACTACAAACTCTTCCAAATGAAAAAGGAGAATCCATTGAAGAGATGTTTTCCAGAGTTAGCAAAATCATTAGCGATCTAAAAGCTTTTGGAAAATCATACTCAAGTGGTGATCAAGTTAGGAAAATTCTTAGAAGTCTACCCACTACTTGGCAGACAAAATTTGTTACACTTGAATCACAGGATTTGAACAAATTATCATATGACGAAATTCGAGGAAAACTTATAGCCGAGAAAACTCATCTCAAGAAAACAAACCAAGAAGAAAAGCAGAAAACAGTTGCTTTAAAGGCTACAACTGAAAGAGCAGACAATGATATTAATGACGACCCTGAAGCTCTTCAAGAAGAAATTGACATGGTATCAAGGAACATCCAAGTTTAATGAGGAGATACAAGAATAAAAGAAGAGGCAGGATACCACACAAGCGAACTAGGCAATATAACGAACAAGACAAAAATGACGGCTTATGCTATGAAGTGCGGAAGATTTGGACATGTTCAAGCTGAATGTCCTGAGCTTAAAAGAAAGGTTTCCAGAGGTTTTAACAAGAACAAATCATTTAGAAGCTGGAGTGATGAAGACAGTTTAGAACAAGAAAAGATAGCAAATCTATGTTTCATGACAATTCTAGAAAACGACATGAACAAACTCTCAGGGTGCTGGACAGATGATGACACTTCAGATGACAAATGAAAAAATCAAGTGTGATCAACTTAGGAAAATATATTGAAGATATGTTTTCTAGATTTAGCAAAATCATAAGTGATCTAAAAGCTTTTAGTAAACCTTACTCAAGTGGTGATCAACTTAGGAAAATACTGAGAAGTCTGCCCACCACTTGGAAGACAAAGGTAGTTACCCTTGAGTCACAGGATCTGAAAAAACTATCATGTGATGAGCTTCGAGGCGAACTTATAGCTTTCGAGAAAACTCATCTCAAGAAAACAAATCAAGAGAAGAAGAAGAAAATTGTTGCTTTCAAGGCTACAACTAACAGAACAACAAATGACATTGATGACGACCCTGAAGCTCTTCAAGATGAAATTTCCATGGTATCAAGGAACATGGATGGTTTAATGAGAAAATACAGGAATACCAAAAGAGGCAGAATACCACCCAGGTGAACTAGGAAATATAATAAACAAGACAATAATGATGTCAAATACCATGAATGTGGAAGATTCGGGCATGTTCAAGCTGAATGTCCTGAGCTTAAAAGAAAAGTCTCCAGAGGATTTAACAAGAACAAGTCATTTGGAAGCTGGAGTGATGAAGACAGTTTAGAATACGAAGAGATAGCAAACCTATGCTTTATGACAATCTTAGAAAATGACATGAACAAGCAATCACGATGTTGGACAGACGAGGAAATCTCAAACGATGATTGCAAGGATGAAAATGAGAACTGTTTCATGGAACGAGGTGAAAAAAACGAGGTAAGACCTTATAACTGTGAAAGATGTAATGAATTGCAGGATATTCTTGACCTTACTTTGAAAGAGTCTCAAAAAATAATGAATGAAATAAAGAGACTCAATAGAGAAATAAAGGACTGGAAACTCAAGCTTGAAGTATGCAAGATTGAACAAGAAGTACTTCAAGATGAGTTTGATGAATTGCAAGTGCAACTCAATGGCATGCGTAAATCCACCAGTCATAGTTCTGTAAAGTCGAACCAGGCGACTTATAAGTCCACCGGAGAAGGACCATCTAGAACAAAGTCCACTAGTACTAACACAAATGGGAGATCCAAAAATGGATCAAGTCCCACGTGTCACTGCTGTAATAAAGGTGGACATAAATATTCCTTTTGTCGATTTTGTAAGTCAAATGTATCAGGATGGATTTGGAAACCTGAAAACAATCTTGAATCTAGCAACACTAACCAAAAAGGACCCAAGCAAGCTTAGGTACCTAAAAGGAAGTGATAATTATATTTTGCAGGAACACCACAGAAAGAGTCACAAAGGAAAATGGTACTTGGATAGTGCGTGTTCCAGTCACATGACAGGTGACAAAAATCTGTTTAAGGAAGTTACAAAAATAGATGGAGGAAATGTCAAATTGGAGATGACACAAAAGGAAAGATAGTCGGCACCGGAACAGTTCCTTTTAATAACAATTGTGATATCACTGAAGTTTATCTCATTGACGGACTTAACTACAATCTTCTAAGTATAAGTCAGCTATGCGACTTAGGATATAAAGTAAAGTTCAAGAAAACAGGTTGTGCTATTGAGGATGAAACAACTAAAATAATCCTCCCAGGTAAAAGGTATGGAAATGTCTATATTCTTGATGGTTTTGAAAATATAGATGGTCATATCTGCTTAACATCCATATCTGATGATCCTTGGTTATGGCATAAGAAACTGGGTCGTGCAAACAAGCATTTGATAGAAAAACTTTCCAAGCATGACTTAGTTATTGGTCTGCCCAAACTGATTTTTTCTATAAATCATGTATGTGATGCATGTCAGATTGGTAAACAAACTAGAAATTCTTTCAAAAACAAAGATGTTGTATCTACCTCCAAGTCCTTCCAATTTCTTCATATTGACTTATTTGGACCTACTAGAACTGCTAGCATAGGAGGAAAACGATATGCATTTGTTATTGTTGACTCACGTTTTACTTGGGTGATTCTTCTATCTCACAAAGATGGACCTTTGAAAAATTTCGAGATCTTCTGTAAAAAGGTTGAAAGAGAAAAGGGGTATCTTAATACAACTATTCAAAGTGATCACGGAGGAGAATTTGAAAGTAGAGCAATTGAATATTTCTGCAATGATCAAGGATACACTCACAATTTCTCAGTTCCAAGGTCACCTCAACAGAATGGAGTTGTTGAACGGAAAAATAGGACCTTACAAGATATGGCGAGAACCATGATACTAGAATATTCACTGCCAAATCACTTCTGGGCAGAAGGAATAAGTAAAACATGTCACATTCTCAGTTGATGCCTGATAATAGGCTAGATTCATGTAGTTTAACGTCTATTTATACTCCAACTTCATGATGCTTCACTGTCCTAGGAAGGGTAAATGATGTTAAATGGTTCTAATTGTGAATTTTATGTTTTGCAGGAGCAAGTTGTGCTTATGAGAACTTAGGATGGTGTTTGGAGCTAAATTAAAGCAAGAAAGACCCCTTGGAGTTAAGAGCGTGTGAAAGAAGGAAGAAGAAATGCGAAGGCAGAATGATACGCCATTAGCGCAGCCATAACGCGTCCATTAGTGCGGCCGCGCTAGTCCAGGTGCAATAGGTAAATTGGAAGGCCATTAGCGCGGCCACTAGCGCGACCGCGCCAGCCCAGCAGTCAAAAATAGAACACGTTGCCTTTAGCGCGCCCAGTAGCGCGGCCGCGCTAGTCCAGTTCCGCACGCGTTATTTCTGGGGTAAAATTGGAAGCTTGGCGACAATTCTACTTAACCTATAAAAGGTCCAGCTCGCCCAAAATAAGGGATATCTAGGTTTTAAACTTGTTTTAGAGCAATTTTGAGGATGAGAACAAGTGTGAGAAGACAAGGCTACAATTATCATTTTTTCTATTCTCCATCTTTTGTCATTATTTTGGGGATGATGAATTATTCTATGCTTTCTTTGTATTTTAGCATGAGTAGCTAAACAATCCGTCTAGGGTTGATGAAACCAATTGTTAGATGAAGTTTTGACTCCATATTGTTATAATCGATCCGGGTTTAGTCTAAGATTGTTCAACTATGCTTTGTATGGTGATTAATTGAATGGGCCCTTGATTAATCGTGTCTAATTGCTTTGTGTTGCTTGAGAAAGAACACCTGGTTAGATTGTTGTTGAACAACACCACTTTTGGTTAATTGAAGAGATTCATTACTTGAATTTAAAAGTGGGGTTAGAGATAACGAAACTTTGGTGGGATAAATTAGAGCTACATAAATTATCAGCTAGAGTAGTTCGAGAGAATGCTCTAGTAAATTATTGTAGTTGATCGAGAGATAATTGCATTAACCCATAGCTCATAATCCTCATAGAGTAACATGGTGAGATTATAGCAAAAGAGTCAGAATTAGTCTAGCAATTGGGAAAATCACTGCCCTAGATCTTTCTACCATTGAGTTATCTTTAATATTAAACATTGTTATTTTTTAATATCAGCCCCTTTAGTTAATAAATACAAACCATTATTGATAAAAATACTGCACCCGAAAATTGTTTGATCTTATATTAGCATCACAAGGATTTGTAATAGATAGGTTAGTTCCCTGAGGATTCGACTCCGGACTTTAAACCAGATTATATTTGCAGCGACCACTTTGTCTTTTATAAGGCATAGTTGGGCATGATCAAATTTTGGCGTCATTGCCGGGGAACTAACATTGTTATTTGTTACAACTCAGAAGTATTTCTAGAATTATTAGTTTAGCTCCATTTTCCACGGTGTTAAATAATTTTTCATTGAAATTCTCACTGTTGAATTCTTGTGTGATGCAGGTGTATGCCTAGAAACTCTTCGAGGACTGATGAACTTCTTGAAGGACTCTCAGAGCCCGAGAAAACATTTCGGGCATTAAACCGTGCTAAGAAGAAGGACAAACACTTACCGCAACTTGAAATGGAAAATGTGGATAACGTCAACGCAGACAACCGGATATCTCTTTTACCAAACGATGGAGTGGTGGCACCTCTTGTGCCAGAAGCTACACTATATGATTGGGCACAACCAACAACTGACAACCTGGACACTGCCATTGTTGTGCCCCAAATACAAGCAGAGACATTCTAGATAACCAACAATATGCTGCATCTTCTGCAGAATAAGGGATTGTTTTCCGGGTCACACATTGAAGATCCTCAACAACACCTGAGAAATTTTTTGTCGATTTGCGTGACCCAAAGGCAGCCAAATGTGACCCCGGAAGCCATCAAGCTGCTACTGTTCCCGTTCTCAGTGACTGGGGAAGCTCAGACTTGGCTGAATTCACTCCCAATAAACTCCATTGCCACGTGGGAGGAATTAGTCAAACAGTTCCTGAATAAGTTCTACCCACCCCCCAACAAGACTGCAAGACAGATTGACGAGATATTGCAGTAAGAAGAAGCCCACTGAAACCTTGCAAGAGACTTGGGAAAGATTCAAAGGGATGCTAGTGAAGTGTCCTCACCATGGTATTCCAGACCAAATGCTCGGCTAGAGATTCTACATGGGGCTAGCGGACAATTTGAAAGCAAATGTAGACGCTTCAGCTGTGAGTGCTTTTCTGAGCAAGACATTTACTGAGTGCAAAATCCTTCTTGACAAGATGGTTCAGAATTCAGGATGGATGATGAAAGGTACGACCCTGACACCGATAGTGCATTCAGTTCCTCTTGACCCAAATAATTCACATGCAGAGAACATAGCCACACTCATGACCCAGATGAGTATACTGACGAAGAAGATTGATGAGATGGGTACAAAACAAGTGCATATCATTGATACAACAAATGGAGGACCGTGTACCCCTTGCATCAATCAGTCTTATGTGTGTTCATGGGGTGGATAAAGTGACAACCAGGGTCCCAGAGAGGATATGAATTATGTTAACAATTTTGGGGGTCTGAGGCAAGGAGGACAACAATGGGTGCCAGCACGCAACCAACAGTACAGACCTATCATGCCACAACCTGGAGGTGTACTGCCACAAGGCCAAGTGGTTCCATATCAGAGACAACAAGGCTATCAGCAGCAGAACCAACAACAGTTGACATATCAACTACACCTTCAACAGCAAGACAACAACATGGTGGAGATCAGGGGTATGCTGCAACAACTCATTGTCCAAGGCCTTGAATAACCGCCCCAAGGGGGCATTACCAGCTGACACAAACATTAATCCAAGGGAGAAAAACCCAAATCAGTTGATGACAGTTAGTCTTAGGAATGGGAGAAATTTAGACAGGGAGCAAGAGGTTGCTCAACCTAGAAGAGAGACTACACCAACCACTCCAGTTCCAGTTGAGATAGATGAATTAGCAGAACTCACTGAAGTGGTGGTTGAACAAGCTCATGTTGAAAAGGTTAAGGCCAAAGAAAGTGAAAAATTTGCAGAACAAGTGGCCCCTCTTGTGCCACAAAATTCCAACAAAGAACGGCCAGCAAGCAGTGGACAAAAAAAGATGCCTGCACCATTCCCTCAGAGATTGGAAAAACAAAAGAAAGAGGATCAATACATGAAATTATGGAGATGCTTCGTCAGATTCAATTGAATATTTCTCTGATGGATGCTTTGAGGGAAATGCCAGGCTATGCAAAGATGATGAAAGACCTGATGTCGCGGAAATTTGACTTTTAGGGCCTGTCCACAGTAACTTTGACATATACATACAGTGCGGTAGTGACTAGACCCATGGCTCAAAAGATGTCTGATCCAGGTATTCACTATTCCATGTACCATTGGGAGTTATGCTTTAGCAAAAGCATTTGTGACTTAGGAGCCAGTATAAACTTGATGCCTTTGTCAATGTACACAAAGCTGAGCATTGACAGAGCTAGGCCGACTTCAGGATGTTGCAACTGGCTGACCGCACGGTAAAAAGACCGACATGGATTCTTGATGATGTGCTAGTGCAAGTGGGGAAGTTTGTATTACTTGTGGACTTTGTTATTCTGGACTACCAAGTAGAATATGAGATTCCCATCATTTTGGGAAGGCCATTTTTAGCCATTGGGAGAGCACTGATTGATTGTGAGACTGGGGAATTAAAAATGAGGCTGAATGATGAAGAAGTGATATTCAACGTCCAAAAATCCATGAGGAGACCTAGTGAATATACAAATTGCTCACTAGTGGAAGTGGTGGATGTGATCCTACATGATGAAGATGAGACCCTTAATGCCAAAGATCCGTTGGAAGCATGTTTGACAAATTTAGAGGAATTGGATAGCGAAGGGTTGGCAGAATGGGTCATGGCACTCGAAGGCCAAGGCTTTTGGAAAAGGGAACCTCGAGTTGAGCCCCTCTATTTAGACGAGAGAGCTACACCACGTGTAAAACCATCAATTGAGACACCACTACAACTGGAGCTGAAGCCACTTCCAGCCCACCTCAGGTATACTTTCTTGGATCCTAATTCTACTTTTCCTGTTATCATATCATCTGGTTTGCTAGTTGTGCGGGTTGAACAATTACTGAAGGTATTGAAAGAGTGCAAAACCGCCATTGGTTGGACCATGGCAGACATAAAGTGTATCAGCCCAGCTTTCTGCATGCACAAAATTCTTCTGGAAGAAGGGCACAAACCTTCCAGGGAACATCAACGAAGGTTGAAACCGAATATGAAAGAGGTAGTAAAAAAAGAGGTGATCAAGTGGCTGGATGCAGGCATCATCTTTCCCATCTCTAATAGTAATTGGGTGAGTCCCGTCCAGTGTGTACCGAAAAAGGGCGGAATGACTGTTGTACAAAATGAGAAGAACAAGTTAATCTCAACTCGTACAGTCATAGTCACCGGGTGGCGGATTTGCATGGATTATAGGAAACTAAACGCAGCCACCCGAAAGGACCATTTCCCCTTGCCATTCATTGACCAGATGTTGGACAGGTTAGCTGGGAGATACCATTTTTATTTCTTGGACGGATACTCGGGGTACAATCAGATATCAATAGCCCCAAAAGATTGAGAGAAAACGTACTTCACATGTCTGTATGGCATCTTTGCCTTTCGGAGAATGCCCTTTGGACTTTGCAATGCACCGGCCACATTCCACCGGTGTATGTTAGCCATCTTTACCGATATCGTCGAAGACATTATGGATGTATTTATGGATGATTTCTTCGTGGTGGGATATTCATTCGAAGACTGTCTCCATAACCTCAAAAGGGTGCTCAAACGATGTGTGGAGACAAATCTGGTGCTGAACTAGGAGAAGTGCCATTTTATCATACAAGAAGGAATAGTGTTGGGACATAGAGTGTCCAAAAAGGGTATTGAATTAGACCATGCGAAGGTTGACGTAATTGAAAATCTACCACCACCTACATCAGTGAAAGCAGTGAGGAGTTTCCTTGGGCACGTCGGATTCTACAGGCGGTTCATCAAGGATTTTTCAAAAATTGCTAACCCTTTATGTAAGTTGCTGGAAAAAGACCAGCACTTTGTGTTTTCTGATATTTGCAGGTTGGCCTTTGAGGAGCTGAAGAAGAGATTGGTGACCACACCCATCATTGTTGCACCCGAATGGGAGCAACCATTCGATGTGCGATGCCAGTGATTATGCAATAGGAGCAGTTTTGGGGCAGCGTACAGAGAAAATTATGCACCCAATTTACTATGCTAGCAGGATCCTGAGTGGTGCACAGCTGAACTACATGGTCACTGAAAAGGAAATACTCGCTGTAGTGTTTGTCACATATTCAGGTCATATTTAATTGGCTCGAAAGTTATTGTTTATACTGACCATGCAGCCATTAGGTAATTGATAGCAAATAAGGAGTCGAAGCCCCGCCTGATTCGCTGGTTTCTGTTGCTACAAGAGTTTGACCTGGAGATTCGTGACCGGAAAGGGACAAACATCCAAGTGGCATACCACCTCTCGAGGTTGGAAGGGGCATAAAGGAGAACGGAGATTGGAGAAATCATTGAGACTTTCCCGGATGAGCAATTACTTGTTGTGACATTGGAGGAGGCATCATGGTATGCTGATATTGCTAATTACTTGGCATGTGATCTAGTACCGCATGATTTATCCACAATTCAAAAGAAAAAGTTTTTCCGAGATTGTCATGATTATTATTGGGATGAGACTTTATTGTTCAAAATATGTGTTGATAATATGATTCGGTGGTGTATCCCCGAGCAAGATCAACCCTCTATTTTGCAGGCCTATCATGCGTCGCCATATGGTGGACACTTTGGAGGAATCCGAACTGCAGCAAAGGTGCTAGAATCAGGACTGTACTGTCCTACATTGTTCAAGGATGCCCATGCTTGGGTCAAAAGCTGTGATGAATGTCAAAAAACGGGCAACATATCTCGTCGTCATGAGATTCCAACGACCACAATCCAAGAAGTGGAAGTATTTGACATGTGGGGGGTAGACTTCATGGGACTATTCGTCAGCTCATACGGTAACAAATATATACTGGTTGCTGTTGACTATGTCTCTAAGTGAGTCGAAGCAGTTGCTCTCCCAACCAATGATGCAAAGGGAGTGACCAATTTCTTAAAGAAAAACATCTTCACCCGTTTTGGCACCCCCCGATCCATAATCAGCGATGGTGGCTCTCACTTTTGCAATAGAGCGTTCGCACGCTTGTTGGAGAAGTATGGAGTTCGCCACAAGGTAGCCTCACCGTACCACCCACAAACAAGCGAGCAGGTTGAAGTGTCCAACAGGGAAATCAAAAGTGTCCTCTCAAAAATAGTGAATGCAACTAGAACTGATTGGGCCAAGAAGCNCGCTTATTGGAGAAGTATGGAGTTCGCCACAAGGTATCCTCACCATACCACCCACAAACAAGCGGGCAGGTTGAAGTGTCCAACGGGGAAATCAAAAGTGTCCTCTCAAAAACAGTGAGTGCAACTAGAACTGACTGGGCCAAGAAGCTAGATGATGCATTGTGGGTGTACCGCACAGCCTTCAAAATGCCGATTGGTATGTCACCATACAAGTTGGTATTTGGCAAGGCATGCCACCTTCCGGTTGAGCTCGAACATAAAGCACTGTGGGCACTGAGTCAGTTGAACTTAGACATGGAAACAACAGGCACCAACAGAGTTAATGGGCTGCATGAGCTTGAGGAATTCCAGTTCCACACATTCGAGAGTGCTCGACTCTATAAAGAGAGTATGAAGTTGATGCATGACAAGAACATCTTGGATCGTAACTTCAAACCCGGTGAGTTAGTGCTGCTATACAACTCCAGATTGAGGTTGTTCTCGGGTAAGTTAAAGTCCCGATGGTCAGGACCGTTCAAAGTGGTGCAAATGTTCCCAAGTGGAGCTGTAGAGATCGAATCAGAAGATGGGACGAACAAATTCACAGTGAATGGGCAGCGGTTGAAACATTACCTTGGTATGAGTGAAGAAAAAGGAGACAACATGGTAATAAATTTGGAGGAAATGGCAAGAGCATGCATCGTGTCGCGACGTTAAATCAAGCGCTTCATGGGAGTTAACCCATTGACGTGTTGTAATTGTCGTTCCACGAAATTAACTACGATGTTGGTTGGGAGGCAACCCGACGTGTAGTGTTTTTAGTGTATTTGCATATTAGTTGAATTGTTGTAAGTACTAACACATGCAGGTGTTCTTAGGCGAGGGTGTAATCCAGCCACACTGAGGAAAAGATAGAAAAAAGATAAAAATTTCGAGGCCTGGGGTAGCGTGGCTGCGCTAAACAAGGACCTTTCTTCCTGGGAGTAGCGCGGGCGCGCTAGTGACCGCGCTAAAGGGCCTCCATTCTGCCTCGTCTCGACGCTACTAGTGCGGGCGCGCTAGTGGCCGCGCTATGAACGTGTTACGACCGTGCTAGTGAGGTCGCTGGTAGGTGTAAGTGTAATTTTTTTTTATTATTATTATTTTGACTTTTTGACTTTAATTATTTCCCCAAAACCCTAACCCCCCCCCCTTCCTCTCCTACTCCTCCTAAAACACTTCTCTTCTAAAATCTTTCTCTCCCCACCCAAAAAGAAAAATAGCCGCCTCTCTACCTCCCTCAAATTACTCCAAATTCTCATCCTCCCAAGTTCTTTGCTCATTCAAACCCCAACACACTTCTTCACTTCTCACTATTTTCTCACACCACAGGTATGTTTTCTCGTTGCCATTTCTTTTTTTCTTTTTTTTGTTAGGTTTTCTTTTTAATTTGTTTTAGGTAGTAGTTTTGTTATTTTTTGCTTAATAATCGTAATATATACTTAGTGCATGTGGGTGGTGGTATTTGGGGAGTTGTATCTCTTGACTTAGTTGGGTGAAGTTGGGGAAATTGTTGTGGTAATTGGGGTGCAAATTAATTAATTAATTACGGGCTCCGGTACATGATGCCCACCAAGTGTTTGTTTAAATGCCCAGTGAATGGAAATGTTAATTGTGACCAATTGTAAAGATGAAGTCTGAGTAACCACAGTTGGGTCATCTTGTGCTGTTGCGCTAATGATGTCTTTATTGTAGGTACAATGGCACCCTCCAGAAAGCGTCAAGCCACCGGATCTTCGTCCAGCAGACAAGCAGGTTCATTGAGAGCTCGAGCATCCACTGATACTCGGCCTTATAATAGCAATAAGTTTGTATCAGCTAAGGCTCAGGACTGGTTTGCTGAGAAGTAATCGAAGGTGGCAATACCAGAACGGGGCATAGATACAGCATCCCTCCGGTTCGGCTGTCCAAGGACGTAAGAGGAGCTGATGCGGCGTCGGTTGGATGTGTTCTTTGAGGAGCCAGATGATGCAAATGCGATGGTAGTAAGAGAGTTTTATGCAAACAGTCCGAAGCATAGAAATTATGTGGCCATCATGAGGAAGAAGCCGTTGGACGCCTCTGTGGAATCCATTCGGAGGGCTTACCGGTTGCCAGGTCCCGTAGCAGAGACGGACAACAGCTATGAGGTGTATGTTAGATGCTTCACTCAGTGGATGGAATTCCTTCCGATCATCTGTGCCCGGGGCAAGGAGGTTCAGTGGTATAAGTACGGGAAAAAGTTTCACTCATCGGCACTCACTTTTGAAGCGAAGTGTTGGCTCTATCTGATCAATAACCGCTTGATCTCGCCACATAACACCTCAGAGGTGAATACTCATCGTGCGTGTTTGATCTGGTGCTTCATGATGGGCCACGACGTTGACGTGGCCAAGCTAATACATGAGGAGATGTTTGTTCGCTGCCAAGTTAAGAGGTATGGCTTCTTCTTCCCCTCTCTCATCACTAGATTATGCCTTGTAGCCGGGGTGCCGGGAAATTTGGAGGTAGATGGCAGAGTGCCGAAAGAGTACGCCTTTCGAGTAGACAAGGTTACCATTGGAAAGGACGCGGTGGCGGCTGGTGGTGATGACGAGGAGGATGAGTCTGAGGAGGAGGATGAGCAAGTAGAAGTGGGAGAGGAAATGCCCACTCATGAGCAGGCTGTTGATGTTTTAGGCCTGTCTAGAGCCCATCGGAGTTATAGGTTGGACACTCTGGAGCAGAACATAAATGGGTTGCGCACCTCGTTCGCCGACCTGGGTACGCATGTTGATGCAGTGGCTGCCCAACAAGTGAGATCACAGAAGAAAATCATGGGCTGACTGCGGACCCTAGGTCGTGCTTGTCGTCTGGACCCAGGGACAGTCCCTGACCAAGATTGATCCTTCAGGGAAGTTTTTCTACCTCACTTTGCTTTATTTTGCTTGCCATGAGGACATGTCTTCATTTTAAGTGTGGGGTGGAGGAATAATTCATTGTATATGTACATATGTAGGAACATCATTATTAGTTGTTTTCCTTTATTTTCTTTGGAATTTTGTTTGCTTTTGTTCTTGTTGTTTTAAGTATGTTCTTGTTGTATTAAGTTAAGTTGACTTGTCCCGACGATGCATCTCATTCGATGGGGTTCTTGAGGGTCTAAGCCGACCACAAAAAAAAATCGAAAAATATAGTAGGCTCTTCCTGACAACGGATCTCTTAGACAGTTTTCTTGAGGGAAGTGAGTCTAAAGAAAACACCAAAAAACATTTTTTTTTAGGTAGTGTAGTAACTCCCCCTTGATTTTTCTTTAAGTGGCGGTTCTTTTTCAAGGGTTTTGCTTGAACCAGGTGTAGGTAGTTTTTGTTTATTTTGTTTTGTTATTAGTTATTAGGGGTACTTATGGGTGATGAGCTGAAATAGGAAAAAAATCCCTTAGCGTGGTTACACCTGAACACAATAGACACTAGAGTGTGACGCTTAGGCTCAGTTGTTTCTCCTTACAGAGTGCCTTAAATTGTATGTTTGTAACTGACTTGAAAACTCGGTGAGAGTTTCTTGATGAACCAATCTGGAGTGAATCATGTTCCATATGTGTGTGAGGTATTGCATTGTATTCTATGCTCCAAATTTTATGCCTAGAACTTGCCTTGTGTGTTTGCAAAGCGAAATAGTAGATCTAGTCAGTCTTAGAAGGGATATAGGCATTTCATTGTAAGCCAGAGTTATAAAGTAAATCCACCTAAATACGATAAATCGTAGTTACCCTTGTTGAGCCTATAAGCATGTTTCTTTGGCAACCACATTACAAACCTTACCCAATTGTTTGAACCCTTTACCTCCTGTGAGCACTTGAATTGTTATAGAATATGTAAAAGTCAAAGTGTGGGGTGGTGGTTTAGTTTTTGAGTGGAATCAAAGAAATAGAAAGAAAGGTGAAAGAATAAGCGCCAGTTGAAAAAAAAGACAATAAATAAATGTAGTCTTTGATAAGTGGTGATGTGATACAATTGCACCGAAAGGAGTTTGGGGTAGTATAAAGAGAAGTGTGGCGGAATGTCTGGCCTGGCATAAATATGGTCTGAGAGCGAAAGTAATTTTATTAAAAGTGCTTAGGGAGGTTAGTCACTATATCTAAATATATCATACCCGTCCCTTAGCCTACATTACAACCAAATGAAGTCCTAATTTATCTTAGACTGAATGGGTTCGATTAGTAAAGTAGTACACTACGGGCAAGCCTATGGTGCATCTTTGTGGCATATGAATGTTTTTTTCTGAGAGAAACTGAATTCTGTCTATTTGAGTTCATATGTGTTCTTACTGTTATACTCGTGGAACTACTCTCTTGTGTTATGTGAGGGCACTTGATTCATAACGGAAAGGTAAGTCTTGAACTCTGTATAGAGTAAATTGAGGAAGTGTGAACATTGCACGGCACGTGAGAGGCGACTCTTGAGGCTTAGATGTTACACTATTAGGCATAACTTCTGTGACATGTTCGTGGTGTGACACGTTAGGGAAATGCTTAGTAAAAGGAACTTTGTAGAGTAGGGTGTATTGCTCGAGGACTAGCAATGATTTAAGTGTGGGGTGTCGATACTAGGCTAGATTCATATAGTTTAGCGTCTATTTATACTCCAACTTCATGATGCTTCACTGTCCTAGGAAGGGTAAATGATGTTAAATGGATCTAATTGTGGATTTTATGTTTTGCAGGAGCAAGTTGTGCTTATGAGAACCTAGGATGGTGTTTGGAGATAAATTAAAGAGAGAAAGACCCCTTGGAGTTAAGAGCGTGTGAAAGAAGGAAGAAGAAATGCGAAGGCAGAATGATACGCCATTAGCGCGGCCATAGCACGGCCATAGCGCGGCTCCAGGTGCAATAGGCAGATTGGAAGGCCATTAGCGCGGCCATAGCACATCCACTAGCGCGACCGCGTTCCGCATGCTAGTAATGCGCCCAGTTCCGCACGCATTATTTCTGGGGTAAAATTGGAAGCTTGGAGGCAATTCCACTTAACCTATAAAAGGTCCAGCTCGCCCAAAAGAAGGGATATCTAGGTTTTAAACTTGTTTTAGAGCAATTTTGAGGATGATAACAAGTGTGAGAAGACAAGGCTACAATTATCATTTTTTCTATTCTCCATATTTTGTCATTAGGATGATGAATTATTCTATGCTTTCTTTATATTTTAGCATGAGTAGCTAAACAATCCGTCTAAGGTTGATGGAACCAATTGTTAGATGAAGTTTTGACTCCATATTGTTATAATCGATCCGGGTTTAATCTAAGATTGTTCAACTATGCTTTGTATGGTGATTAATTGAATGGTCCCTTGATTAATCGTGTATAATTGCTTTGTATTGCTTGAGAAAGAACACCTGGTTAGATTGTTGTTGAATAACACCACTTTTGGGTAATTGAAGAGATTCATTACTCGAATTTAAAAGTGGAGTTAGAGATAACGATACTTTGGTGGGATAAATTAGAGCTACATAAATTATCAGCTAGAGTAGTTCGAGAGAATGCTCTAGTAAATTCCGTAGTTGATCGAGAGATAATTGCATTAACCCATAGCTCATAATCCTCATAGAGTAACACAGTGAGATTATAGCAAAAGAGTCAGAATTAGTCTAGCAATTGGGGAAATCACTGCCCTAGATCTTTCTACCATTGAGTTATCTTTAATATTAAATATTGTTAGTTTTTAATATCATCCCCTTTAGTTAATAAATCCAAACCATTATTGATAAAAATAATGCACCCGGAAATTGTCTGAGCTTATATTAGCATCACTGGGAGTTGTAATAGATAGGTTAGTTCCCTGAGGATTCGACTCCGGACTTTAAATTATATTATATTTGCAGCGATCGCTTTGTCTTTTATAAGGCATAATTGGGCATGATCAATACCTCATAAGACCCATTCTGAAGAAGACTCCTTACGAACTGTGGAAAGGTAGATGACCCAATATAAGTTACTTTCATCCATTTGAAAGTAAGTGTTTCATTCATAACAATGGTAAGGACAATCTTGGAAAATTTGATCCAAGAAGTGATGAAGATATTTTCTGGCTTATTCTTTAAATTATAGATCCTTTAGAGTTTATAATAAATGCACGTTATGTGTAGAAGAATCATTACATGTTGTCTTTGATGAGAATAACACTCGGGCCGAGAAAGAAATTACTGCAGGTGATGAAGACCAAATGCAGAAAATTCAGGAGACAAGAAAATCTCAAGAGTCGACCAATAAACTTGATGATATGATAGATTCAACTAATAGGATCAACAACAGTCAACCAGAACCTCCAAAAGAGTCAACTACTTCGGTAGTTTGTCCAAATGAATGGAGAAGCAAACCAGAATATCCTCAAAAATTCATCATAGGACATCAAGCGAAGGAATGAAAACAAGAGGAGCTCTCAAGAAGAAAGAAAATATAGCATTAATTTCCCAGCTTGAGCCTAAGAAAATAGAATAGGCTCTGAGAGACTCAAGCTGGCTGCAAGCAATGCAGGAAGAGCTAGATCAATTCGACTAAAATCAAGTATGGAAGCTGATTCCCAAGCCAGAAAATGCTCCTGTAATCGGAACTAAATGGGTTTTCAGAAATAAGATGAATGAGGATGGAAAAGTTGTAAGAAATAAATCCATACTAGTTGCTCAAGGATACTCGCAACAAGAAGGAGTTTGACGAAACGTTCGCTCCAGTAGCTCGACTGGAATCTATACGAATATTTTTTGCATATGCATCCTTTAAAGGATTCGGGCTATTCCTGATGGATGTTAAAAGTGACTTTTTGAATGGTTTTATTGAAAATGAGGTATATGTGAAACAACCCCCTAAATTTGAAGATTCAAAGTTTCCCTACCATGTGTATAAACTGACCAAGGCGCTATATGGACTGAAACAAGCTCCACGAGCATGGTACGAAAGACTTATCTCATTTCTCATTGATAACGGATTTACAAGAGGTAAAGTAGATACTACTATGTTCATTAAAAGATCATCTGAAGGTAATCTCATTATTCATGTTTATGTTGATGATATTATTTTTGGTAGTACTAATCCTCTTCTGTGCAAGGAATTTTCAAAATCTTATGCAAAGCGAGTTTGAAATGAGTATGATGGGAGAGCTAACGTTATTTCTTAGACTTCAAATTCAACAATCTGAAGAAGGAACGTTCATATGTCAAATAAAGTATACAAAGGAGTTGATTCAAAAGTTTGGAATGGAAAATGCCGAAGCTATTAGCACACCAATGAGTCCCTCAACAGTCTCGACAAAGATGAACAGGGAAATCTTGTTGATGAAACCAAGTATCGTGGGATTATTGGCTCTCTTCTTTATCTAACTGCTAGTTGACCGGATATTAAGTTTAGTGTCTGTAAATGTGCCAGGTTTCAGTCAGCTCCTAAAGAATCACATCTGATAACAATAAAAAGAATTATTCGATATCTTATTGGAATCGTCTCTCATGGATTATGGCATCCACGTACTAACAATTTTAAACTAGAAAGTTTTTCAGATGTTGATCTTGCAGGTGATAAGGAAGACAGAAAAAGCACAAGTGGAACATGTCAATTACTTGGAAAATCATTGATATCTTGGAACAGTAAAAAGCAAGGATCAGTTGCATTATCCACGACTGAGGCTGAGTATATCGCTATTGGACAATGTTGTGCACAACTACTATGGATGTCTCATCAACTGGGTGACTATGAATTATCTTTTAAACTTATACCAATTTTATGTGATAACTCTAGTGCTATATGTCTTTCTAAAAACCCTGTGTATCATTTTAGGGCAAAGCATATAGACATCAAGCATCATTTTATTAGAGATCATATCCTTAAAGGAAACATAGAACTATCTTTTGTTGGAACTACTGATCAATTAACGGATATTCTTACTAAACCATTACTAGAAGAAAGATTCTGCTTCTTAAGAGAATTACTTGGCATTATTTCCATTAGTCATTAATATTAGGACCTATGTGCTATTATTGTTTTTTGTATGCCTAATGTTTAATTTTTTTCAATCATTAATTGCACCTCTGATTTTCCACTCTTTTCCTCTCTTTTCACATCAGTTGCAGAGCTCAAAGAAGGAAAACCAATCATCACGTCTAATCAATTGACACCCTTTCCTTTTCTGCACTCAACTGTCAGAAACCCTCTTTTTAATGCCCGAAACCTCTTTTCAATCTCCATCATCCCCATCGCCTAGAAACCCTTCTCCAACCAAAGTTCTTCAATGTACAAACACTTTAAGAATCCCTCTGCCTCTACCAGAAAGAGTACTCGCTCTAGAACAAAACCCCCTTCTCAGCCCCCTGAACAAGTAGACCTAGGGTCCGACTACTCTGAAGGTTTTGCATCTTCTCAAGCTGATCTCTCAGACCATTCTCACACCTAAGGAGAAAAAGCCTTAGGAAAATGATCTATGGAAGAACCCCCCGTATCCTTTACTCCAAAGAAGTCAAAAATAGATCTCTTTAGTTCCTTAGAATCTGACCTAAATTTCTGGGATTTTTCAAATAGGGACTTTTTCATTGCTTTGAAAGATAAGCCTATCGCTCATGGGAGGGTAGTCGACCTTGATGACATGGAAGCCCTAAATTGTAAGGTAAAAGATATGTTTGTTCATCTAGGCTGGTTAAAATTCTTTTCTGTTCCTCTGCCTAAAGTCTATGAACCCCTTGTAATAATGTTTTATGTTAATCTCCGCTCTAGTAAGTCTGATAATTTGGAATCCTTAGTGTTAGGAAAGCGTATTGTTCTTGATTGTGCCATGTTTGATTCAATCTTTTAGTGTAAGTGTTCTGGTTTTCCCACGCTGTTCAAAAATTCCTGGCCTGATGATTTTGAAATTTCCTTTGATCAAGCTAAATGGTTTATTGGTGAGTGTCCATCTGAATCTCTCCTAAACCAGTTAGGTCCAAGTGATGTTAGCTTTGAAACTCGTGTTCTGGCCCACATTGTTGCAACTACTCTGCTTCCTCGTACTGGCTCTTTCTCAACCTTCTCACAAAGAGATACCTTTCTGGTCTAATGCCTTGTGACTAAACTCAAGATCAAACTGTCCTTCTAGGTCATCAATTTTATGATTGAAAGCGCTGATGATCCCACTAGTCTTCCCTATGGCATGGCCATCACTCACATTCTAGAAGCCCATAATATTTCAATGTCTGAATATCCCTTTATCTCTATTTCAAAATCTTACAATTTCAGAGCTTTTGCGAGTATGGGGTATATGTGTGTGAAGGGATCGTGAGTTAAGAAACAAGAAGGAGGGGTCAAGCATGCTCAACCTGATTCAAAATCCAAACCCTCTGTTTTCCATCCTAGCCCCAGTGATCCTGACCTTGCTGAAAAGCTAGGTGCCATTGACAATCAGCTGTCTGCAATCAAAGATCTTTTTCCTGCTATGCAGTCCACTGTTGGAGACATTCATGCTATTTCCAAATAAACAGGGTCTGATGTTTCCAAGATAAGAGTTGCAGTTCTCAGAGTTAGGGAAAACGATGTCAAGGCATTCAAGGAGGTACACGACAGGCTTGATGGAGTGATTGTTTCAGTGAATGCCAGCTTTGATCAATTGAAGGAGGCGATTTGCAACACTCTTACCTATTTCCTGCATCGTTAATGTGGAAGTTTTAGACAATATTTTTTTGCTGTGTTGTTTTTGGACTGGATAACCAGTCGTTGGATGATTTTTCTCTTTTCTTTTCTTTTGCCATAACTCTACAAGCATATCATGCTATAAATCTTGTTTTAGTATATAGTATGTTTTATTATGCCCTCTTTGCTGATGTCAAAATGGGGGAGAAAGGATATATGTATTCGTACAGATACATGCAAGGAAAAGTCGACTCGAGAGTAAGTGCAGGCGAAGACTAATAGAAGCAGCCCACAACACTTCTTGAGGGGGAGCTATAGATCTTGCAAAAGAAGTCTACTAAAATAGTCTCAACAGCTATATTCAGAGGAAGTCAACTGCAGTCATTGAGGGGGAGTAAAATACAGGGAAGTCAACTGATGTTTATACATATATTATTTTATCATCATCAAACAGGGGGAGATTGTTAGGTTTAATTTTAATGATGAAAATAATATATTTTCTCTTGGTATAAGAACTCAAGGGAAGTGTCCAAGATTGGAAGAATCAATCAAAGAGAATTAAGGAAAGCATACAAGATTGGAGGAATCAATCTAAGAGAATCAGGAATAACGTCCAAGACTGAAGGAATCAATCAAGGCGAATATATCAATTCAAGATTGACCGAAGCAATAAAGAGTATCGAAGATCTTGCAAGATAATCAATCAAGTTGCTATTTTTGGAAGGACCAAGATTCAAGGAGAAAATCTGGCGCTATCTCAATACATGTAGAAGGAAAGTCATTAAAGTCCTCTCATCAAGGAAGAGCCGCGGCAGAATAACTTTATTCTTGGAAAGAATCAATTTCTTTCTAAGGATCAATCTCTTGGGTTGGCAAATCTCTTCAGCAATCAGCCTCTTACAAAGTATTTATACACATCTTTGTACCTTAGCATCATGTACTTTGATCGAACCAAATATCCTCTCTTTGTTCTAAACAAATATTGTAGCTCTACTAGATCAGCTGTGTAACAAGTTAGAGAAGAAAGAGAGAAAAATACTGGTGAGGCATCGTATCAAAGAGAAACGAGTGTTGTAGAAACTGAGCCCTTGGTGTAAACTACACCATTCACTATACTCGAGAAACATATTCACTGAAAGAGAACTCCCTTGCAACCCAAGGAGACTGGACTAGGATTCACATTAAATCCGAACTAATATAAAAATTCTGGTATCTTTAATTCATGCACTTTATTTCTGCATCTTAAATTCTGTTGTTCTTATTATCTCGCTATTACATTTAGTCGGTTAATTAGAAAACTAGTGAACTTATAGCGATTAAAAGTTAAAAATAGATAATTCACCCTTCCCTCTTGTACTTTCATGTATAGGATACTCGCGAGAGAAATGTTACCGTTGGATTATTGAGAGAGAGAGAGAATTAAGCGCGGTACATTTTGTGAATGATCTTTTTAACACCATATCTTCTTCATTTGCATCCCATGAAGTGATGTATCCCAATGATAATGTCATTGCCAATTAATCAGCAGTAGAGTCCACTTGTTCTTCAACAACGAAGCCATGGCTTCTCTCGTGAAAAAGATAGTCATCTATCTGCATTTTTCTTTCCACTTGAGACTCATGTACACATGAATTTTTCCACGTTATTTGGACTATTTCACTAAATTTGAACATAACTCTACCATCATTACAAACAGGACGTGATCCCTTTCTCGTCGAGTCTCCAACAAAAAAAATGTTAAGCCATACGCAGAGAATATTAAATTTCTTAAGATTGTTATTAGTATTATGTTCGAAACCAAAAAAATAGAGAAGAAACAAATATTAGTTCAATAAACAAAATAGAAAGTAATTTCGAGCCCATAAGTTGTTTGTGTGTCCTTAAGAAATTTAATCTCTTCACTGTTGCCCAAGGTTATGGATTACTTCCTTTCAGGATAGAACGTAAAAACTATTCAGTAATACTGGCAATCGAAATAACCGAACTTCCGCAAACCTCAATAAACGAGGCAAATCACACTTGACATTTTATTTATTTGAAAAAATAATACAATAATATAGAAATAGAGGAGAAATTTTAGATTTTCCATGTCAGCCTTAATAAAAACGCAACAGTGATAAAATAAAAATTCTTTTCCATAAAACTATTTGTGATTTATGTCAGCTTTCTACGTATTAGGTAAATAATTATCAGTTACCCAAAAAAAGGTACTTATATAATTACCTTTAAAGTAGCAAAATTTTAAAACTTTATTTTTTCCCGGGGGGGGGGGTNGCGCGCCCTTAGCCAGATCGGGACCCCCACCATCCTCACCCCCCCTCCCCCGCTCTCTTTGCCTTGTTCCAGACCCAGATTTCTGAGTTTGAGAAGATATGTCTCCCTTATTTTTTTTATTTTTTATTTTTTATTTTACTTCACAGGAGAAGGGAAGGGGAACTGAGTGAGGGGAATATAATGTGGAAATTGAATCCTTGCTAATAAGATAAAACTTCATAATACCAACCGAGATTTATTATCTTCCTTAATATTTATCCCTACGTTCTAGTTTATTTGTCTATTTTTTTCTTCTAATCTATTTGAAAAATAAACCTTTTTATATCTAGTAAATTTTAAATTAATATTATATGACAGATTCAAATAAAAAAAAATTTATACTATAAAAGGTCCTCTAATTAAAAATTTTAAAATTCAAAATTATTTCTTTACATTTTTAAACTTGTTATATTAAGAAAATTTTCCTTTCAAGCACAAGGTGTAGAGATGTTTTCGAAAATTTTTTACTTCGAAATCATTATTTTACCATAAAATTTTCAATTTTCACTCAAAGATGAATTTTAGAATTTTTCGAAAAATTTAAAAAACTCCAAAATGTTATTTTTCATAATTTTCACTCAAATTAATCAGAAAGCTTCAAAAACAATCCAAAATTATATTCATTTCCAAACACAACTCTAATTTTCAAATACCGTTTTCACTTTTAAAAAAATTCACTTTTATTTTAAAATTTTACAATTCTTTATGTCCAAACGCCACTTAATAGTTCGGACATACTTGCTATCACTAGGGCCGCTTAGTTATAATAATGCACTTCCTATGTGTACTGAAAAAGCGTTATTATTATGAATTTCACAATTACTACTTCTTAAGAGCCGATTAATTTTAATTTGCATGGAAAGGACATTGATTAGACAGGTTGTTTTTAGTATGTCGTGCTATTTTTGGTGTAAAAAAAATAGAAAATGAAAGAAGTGGTAGAGATCATTATTGTTTTCGTAAACTTTACTTAATTAAAGTGTTTATTAATCTTAAATATTTTCCATAAAGGTCGCAAAGCGAGGAGAAAGGTAACATTGTCCTTCGTTGAGCGCCTTTGTCATCGATTGACATGCAAATTAATTTACTTTGTTTAGTGAGCCTATGTTACCTAAAAGCGAAGGTTATTTATCCTTTTTGATGGTTAAAAGGAGCAGATTGGGTATCTTTTTAATGGTTAAAAAGTTAAGAAAATTTTAACATGATTAGGTCAACATAAACCTTTTAATTATGTGGTTTACGTGTAGGAGTATTTTTAATTATCAAGTCTTATTTTATTGTCGATATATGAGTATTAGCACTACCAAAAGTTGTGGTGAGATAGATATATTCCTTCCACTATTAACCAAAAATCTCATGTTCGAGAGATGTAAATGAAAAAAATCCTAACATGAAACACTTAACTTTTAATAAATTTTATCATTCACACGAATTCGAATTTATCAAATCCCCGATACAAATATCATACACCAATTGGGAAACAAAAAAGGGGACTTCAATGTGGATTATGAGATGGAAAGAATGATGCTTAAGCTTTGCGTTAACCTGGCAATTGATGTAGTCCTCCTATCAGTTGGGTGAGCTTAGTGTCAAGAGCGGAGCTGAGCTAGCATAGAGCTTGCGGGTTCGATCGGACGCAGTAATTTTGATCCAAACCATGTATTTATTTGAAAATCCCATTGAATATGTATAAATTATTAATTTAGAATTCAGTAACATAAAAAATTAGAATTTCGAACCCACAAATTTTAAATTCTAATTTTACCTATGCGTAATTAGTGTTAGTAAAATCAAATAATGCTGAAGCAGCTGTAGGAAAGGAATAGGATGATAAATGAAATCTATCCAGCTTGCTTAGAAAAGTATAATTATGTGTGAACCACGCTAATCCACGTTGCTTGTAGTACAAATGCATGAATCATATATGTACGAAGCATATTATCTCCTTGGATTCTATTTATTTTATTTGATTGTTAAATTAACCGATCATCATCCCACAAATATATTAATTAAATCTATATGCTATGTTATTAAATTTCTAGTCATTAATTAACATCATATGGTTAGTCAAACAGTGGATAATGTTCCCCGAAGGAAAGGTTTGTGAACTATTGCTGATAGGTGATTAGTAGGAGTAGTAATTTAATTTCCACAGTGATTAATTATTTATTGAAAACTGTCATTAATCAACATGTACGGGACAAACTTTACTTGACTTCAAAATTAGAAATGATATTGATTGGAGTTGATTTAATTGTCTTTTTGCTGCTTTTTAAAATAAAAGCTCCCATCCAATGTACATGCATTAGGCTTGTTTAATCAGCGTGATCATCTCATTTAAAATTTTAAATTATTAGAGATAACACATTTCTATTTACTTAATTTTATTCAGCATGCTCCTTAATATGCATATCTAATTCTTTTTTATGGGTCAAACATACAAAGATTCATTCTTTGATATGTTGGGCTAGAACGGCTCAAAGATACTCTTAATATGGCGTGATATTTTTCATTTTGGGTTAAGCCCGTCGATTTTTCTCAAAAAACCTCACACCATTAAGAGTATTCCAATTCCTTATAAGTAGTTTATTTTTCTTTTCTACTTTTAATGAGTACTTTGTTCACACACTCCCAACATGATAATAGGTGACATAGAAAATGAAAAAGATGCTTAGAGTAAAAATAATTTTTTTTTTGTATATATATAAATTGTTGAAATTCCTCTTCATAAGTGGAGCTGCTAACTAATTTATAGTAACATTTTTGCAAATTTTTAATCTACTCGTTAGAAAAAATTGGCTACGCACTTAAAATATGTGACGATTAAACTGTTAAGTATAAAGAGTGGACATTTATTTACATTAGTAATTAACGGAAAAAGTAGAGTGAGAAGAGAAAGATGATAAAGTGGTTTGTGTTGGGCAGGACAGGACCTAAGGAACTGTTTGGGGGGAGGGGGGGGGGGGGGGGGGGGGGGGGGACGCAAAAAAGTAGTCGAATTGAGGTCCCTTTCTGGTTTGTAGCGCGAGACTTACGGGCGAATCGTAGTCAGAATTATTCAGTAACTCACTCACTGTCCTCAAATAGTGTATACAGTCCCCAAAAGATACAAAATCCTCAGTCAGTCGTCAGTTTGTGTTCTCTGTTTAGTCATTCCTAACTCCCCATCTTTCTATCTTTCTGCTGAAATTCCACTTCGTCCTATTCATAATGGGCATTGCTGAATTAGGAATGGAGAGTGACATACCCGTATCCAATATTATATGTTGTGTGACTTTAATTCTGTCTCTCTCTATTTTTTAACTTATAAACATATTATTAACAGTGCCATTGATTTTACACTGTTACAGAAAAGTATATAGTCCCTCCGTTTTAATTTGTTTGAACCTATTTGATTGGTTGTTGAATTTAAAAAGAAAGAGAAGATTTTGAACTTTGTGGTCCAAAATAATCAATAGATATTATGTGCACTAAACTTCCGCTATGTGCAGGATCCGGGAAGGGCCGTACACAAGGATCTATTGTACGCAGCCTTATCCTGTATTTCTGCGAGAGACTGTTTCCACGGCTCGATCCCGTGACCTCTTGGTTATATAGCAACAGTTTTACCAACTACGTCAAGGCTCCCCTTCGGTCGATATATTTGTGACTAGAATAAAATATGATGTTTAAAGTTATATTTTTTTTAAAACTGACTAAAAAAGAAAGAGATTGATTATTTTTTTAACTGAGAAAGTATATGCAATTGTAAATTATCTTAGCCTATTTGTGTAAAAGATTTGTACACTATTAGTACACAGTAAGAAACATACACCTATATTTGCCTTTAATTTGTGGAGTGGTGGGGGTTTCGCGGCAGCTATATGAAAAGTCAGTTTCCTACCCCCACAGCCAACAGGATGGAAACCTAATCAATCCAGCGTTTATATGTCATTCTTGTCTCTCTTTCCCATCTTCAGGTCTCCAAGGGGTCGTTAAAGTTTATGATCAATAAGTTACTAATTTATAATTGTGAAGATTTTAAATAATGGATTCTTAAAAATAAGATATACACCCAGATAATATACATATATTGATAAGAGCTCGGTTGGGATAAAGACGGAGCTAAAATTTTAAGCTTATAAGTTTTGAATTATAGTCTTTCTAAACTACTGAAATCAAAATTAATAATTTATATATAATTCAATAAATTTCTTAAGCAAATACTCCTTCTGTTTCAATCTATTCTGAACCTATTTGACTGAGTACGAAATTTAAGAAAAGAAACAAAGATTTTGAATTTGTAATTAAGATGAAGCATATCTATATATTATTAAGAGCCAAGGAAAAAGGCACATAATTAGTAAGTAATTAGTTATTGACTTTTATTTTTGAATTTAAATATCTATAAAAAACAAAAATAAAAAAAACTACCAATATATATATATATAGAATAGGAGAAACAAATCTATGTTATGATGCCAAATGTAACAACAAAATACTAACGAGTGTTAAATTTTAGGACAAAGCTCCAACAAATTTGGATATTCAATTTTTTTTTAAAAAGAAAATGATAAAAAAAAAAAAAAACAAAGACACAAAAAAATTAACTATCTAAAATTAATTTCACAAACATGGGTGAGGGTTGGTCTAGGTTAGTTAATTTCTTTGTTACTTTTTTTAAATCATTTTAGCTTTCCTTTTAAAAATAAAAAGTGTATTTATTCATTAAAACTAAGACAATATTATTGAAAAAAATACAATAAATTATGAACTAAAAAAATATTTTAAGAATAAAAAAAAAAAAAA
>ML423959.1:0-11960 GCA_005239525.1 Nicotiana knightiana
CCGGTGACCAATTTTCCTTGGGTCATTCTCTATTGTCCGGACGAGTTTCGGGCGATCCGGGTCATGGCGCCCGTGCCCCCCAGGAGGCGTGGGCCGCGCCGCACGAAAATGTCGGAATCGGGCCGAGTTTTTCTCTGTGGCCCTATAGTGCCAAAATATCGACGAACGGTCATGGCGGGCCGGTGACCAATGTTCCTTGGGTCATTCTCTATTGTCCGGACGAGTTTCGGGCGATCCGGGTCCGGGCGCCCGTGCCCCCCCAGGAGGCGTGGGCCGCGGCACACGAAAATGTCGGAATCGGGCCGAGTTTTCTCTGTGGCCCTATAGTGCCAAAATATCGACGAACGGTCATGGCGGGCCGGTGACCAATGTTCCTTGGGTCATTCTCTATTGTCCGGACGAGTTTCGGGCGATCCGGGTCCGGGCGCCCGTGCCCCCCCAGGAGGCGTGGGCCGCGGCACACGAAAATGTCGGAATCGGGCCGAGTTTTCTCTGTGGCCCTATAGTGCCAAAATATCGACGAACGGTCATGGCGGGCCGGTGACCAATGTTCCTTAGGTCATTCTCTATTGTCCGGACGAGTTTCGGGCGATCCGGGTCCGGGCGCCCGTGCCCCCCCAGGAAGCGTGGGCCGCGGCACACGAAAATGTCGGAATCGGGCCGAGTTTTCTCTGTGGCCCTATAGTGCCAAAATATCGACGAACGGTCATGGCGGGCCGGTGACCAATGTTCCTTAGGTCATTCTCTATTGTCCGGACGAGTTTCGGGCGATCCGGGTCCGGGCGCCCGTGCCCCCCCAGGAAGCGTGGGCCGCGGCACACGAAAATGTCGGAATCGGGCCGAGTTTTCTCTGTGGCCCTATAGTGCCAAAATATCGACGAACGGTCATGGCGGGCCGGTGACCAATGTTCCTTAGGTCATTCTCTATTGTCCGGACGAGTTTCGGGCGATCCGGGTCCGGGCGCCCGTGCCCCCCCAGGAAGCGTGGGCCGCGGCACACGAAAATGTCGGAATCGGGCCGAGTTTTCTCTGTGGCCCTATAGTGCCAAAATATCGACGAACGGTCATGGCGGGCCGGTGACCAATGTTCCTTAGGTCATTCTCTATTGTCCGGACGAGTTTCGGGCGATCCGGGTCCGGGCGCCCGTGCCCCCCCAGGAAGCGTGGGCCGCGGCACACGAAAATGTCGGAATCGGGCCGAGTTTTCTCTGTGGCCCTATAGTGCCAAAATATCGACGAACGGTCATGGCGGGCCGGTGACCAATGTTCCTTAGGTCATTCTCTATTGTCCGGACGAGTTTCGGGCGATCCGGGTCCGGGCGCCCGTGCCCCCCCAGGAAGCGTGGGCCGCGGCACACGAAAATGTCGGAATCGGGCCGAGTTTTCTCTGTGGCCCTATAGTGCCAAAATATCGACGAACGGTCATGGCGGGCCGGTGACCAATGTTCCTTAGGTCATTCTCTATTGTCCGGACGAGTTTCGGGCGATCCGGGTCCGGGCGCCCGTGNCCCTTTTCTTACGTCCATGGAGGTGTTTAAGACCTCTAATTAAGGTGTTTAAAATCTAAACGACAAGCAAGAACATATAGGACATTCACGTAAGGAACAATTAAAGACTCACTTTTACCTCCTCAAATATGCAGACAGTAGCACGTCCCAAAAATAGGATTTCAGACATTTCAAAGTCCTAAAACAGTATATCTATGTGAGCATGAAAACAGACTATATGCAACATCTATTAAAGTGAGGCAGTGGATACCTAATTAGTTTGCCTACTGATTTTAGGACTTGATGAATCTGGGAAGTTCACAAATAATTAAACAAAGCACAATTTTACTATTTTTTATAAGGCCTTAATTACCTACAGGCTTGCCTAGGCGTGGCTCAGAGATACCCTATAACATGCTGTCTAAAAATGCAAACAGAATTCTGGAAATTGACTAAAGAAAAGCAAACAGTTTGAGTTTTAATGCATCCTATAAACATGCTTGTCTAGGTGCTGAAATTGCTTTTAAACATCCTTATAGACAGGACGATTACTGATTTAGGCGATGTAGACATGGATTAAAGCGAATGTAAACACAGTCCTAAAGAAGGATTTCTAATGCACATAAAGAATTGACATTTTATTAGGCAAAATTACAACAGTAACTTAATAACATCATTTCTAGGTGATCGTGATTATGCAGAAGCAGAATTTAGTGATAATGAAGTACTGAGCTACAACATGTTTTCAATACACAAAACCAGTAAAACGTAATTATCCTAAGACTGGGTTTCTAATGCAAATAACACAACTGTCCTACAACATGATCTCTAATGTAAGTAACATAACATAGGTCTAAGGGCATGATTTCTACTGCAAATAAGCATCGTATAAACCTAAAGCATGATTTCTACCCAATTTCCCCACAAAAGTCATATAAGAATCCCTCCCCTTTCACTAATTTCCCCAATATCTGTTTACAAAGATAATTATTACAAACCAGAATTGAATGAGTTACATAAATAAATATAAGCTATACTATAGGGAGCCTGCAGATAGGCCCAAAGTAAACCTGGAGACACCAGTTCTTCAAAGTAGTCTTAGATACCAAGAATTTCATAGCCAAATAGGGTGTCCTGTTGTGTCAAAGTTCCCTAAGGACCTCAGGGATCTCGGGAAATGCTCACACCAAGATCCTTTGAATAGGGAAGTGATTATGTGCAGTGTGGAGAAGGCCAGCCCTAGTGTGCCAGAGTTCGGAGGAATCTCAGGGATTCCTAGGCAGTACACACACTGGAAGGGCAGAACTTAAGAATCTAAGAGTAGAAGTGAGAGTGCTAGACATAGTTTGAAAGAACTTGTTAAAGAAAGTGTAGAGATAACACTTTTAGGAGTGAAAAGGTATTCAGAAATAAAAACAATTTTAGGAAAATGCCAAGAGTGAAAAACATTTTTGAAATCAATTCTAAAAGAATAAAGATTCAACATACAACCACAAAAATCCAGAGTGCTCAGACTCACAACCATTCAGTAATCATTTTAAAAAACAAGGGGTCAAGGGTTTGGGAACATAGAGAGCTTCACATCAGAAACACATGAACTGGTTCTAAGGGGAGCATATGGAACAACAACTGTACAAAACAACTAGGAGTCTACTGACTCAAGGACTTGACAAGTTAGTCATGGTAAAAGGTAATTAAAACATAGAGACATAGCGTGGAAATAGTCATGTTGAAGACATGGGTGCATTAGTCATACCAATTAGGATCAATCAAATACATTAGAAGTCTAAGACACTAACATGAGCATACTAGTTGAGGGGAGTAAACAGGAACTGAACAAGCATGCAAACAAGACAAATGAGATCTAGGCATGCTCGATTAAACATTTGAACTGGAGAGGCCAAAACTTAAACATACTGGCTAAAGCAATAAACCGGAAGACAACTAAATACACAGCCAATTAACTAGTGCAGGAGTAGGCATGTGTTTACACAAAGGAACACATAAATTTGAGTTTCAAAATTGAACTAGAGACATACCAGTTAAGGAAACAAAATGCAGAATGTAAAGCAAGTAGAGTTCCACTGTATAGCCTTGGCTTTCAGCCGGCTAGACCAACAGTTAGCACAAGTAGCAGAGAAAAAAGAGAGAATTTGAGAGTGTGTGCGTATTCTAAACTATTGTTCGTGTGTTTGAGAGGCAGAATAAGAGAGTATATATGTCACGACCCGAATTTCCCACCGTCGGGACCGTGATGGCGTCTAACATTGAACCCGCTAGGCAAGCCAACGTTAATGTTTATTTAACTTATTCATTTATTTTTAACAAATAACAGGTGATGTACAAATCAACGGTAATAAAAGTGCGAAAGAAAACAAAGTCTAACAACTTGATTAAATGCCATAACGAAATTCATAATACTAAACCCAGAATTTGGTGTCAATACTTCACGGACTGTCTATGAACGCTACATATAAGGTTCTGAACAAAATAAATACATCTGTCTCAGAATAAAGAAGAACAGATTGGAAAATAAAGCAGGAGGGGACGCCAAGGCCTGCAGACGCCTGCAGGACTACCTCGGAATCTCCAATGGACTGAAGGCAGCCTCCTCACTCTAAGGTCCGTAGGTTCCTGCATTGGGATTTGCACGAAAGTGCAGAGTCTAGAATTAGTACAACCGACCCCATGTACTGAGTAAGTGTCGAGCCTAACGTCGACGAAGTTGTGACGAGGCTAGGACACGACAACCAACTAAACTTGTGAAGTTTAATCATATACGGAGAAAATAATAACAACAACAAATAAGCAGCTAAATACAAAGAAAGGGGAACATGCCGAGGGAACAAATATCAAATAATGGAAATAACGAAGTAAAGCAAAAAATTAGATATCAATTTAAACAACAGAAGTAACAACACAAAAACAAGTGCACGGCATCACCCTTCGTGCTTTTAAATTCATAACATGGCACGACATCACCCTTCGTGATTTTACTCTCATCCTCACAATATTATACACGGCATCACCCTTCGTGCTTTACACTTTTCCTCACCCAAACAAATCAATAACAGAAATCCGGCAAGGAAATCAATAATATAAAATAATAATAAGAACCACAACGTCCCGACAAGGGATCCAATAGTAGAATCAATATCATCCCGATAAGGGAAACAACTATAACCAATTTCACCTAGTTATTCAATTTCACGAAATAATTCTCAACTTGAACCAATACTCGACAATGATCAATACCAAGGAAAATTCTACCAACATGACTAATCATCAAATTAAACTCGAGTAATGTTTAATGAAAAATCACCTAAAGTTCAATATTTGATTCACGAGCGTGCTTGACATCAATGTATAGATACTCGTCACCACACCTATACATTGAACATATCACTATCGCGTAGCAAATAAGACACAATACATATTCCCTCAAGCTAAGGTTAAGCTAAACACGTATCTCGAATTCCACCACCAAACTCAAGCCTCAATTACCGTTTTTCCTTAGAATTCGCCTCCAATTCGATTGTATCTAGACATAATTAGCTTAACAATATCAATAAATGCTAAATAATTCAACCCCAATGCTTAATTATGAGTTTTCTATCATTCTTCCCAAAAAGTCAAAAATCGACCCCGGGCCGGCTTGGTCAAAACACGAGGTTCGGACCAAAACCCGATCACACATTCACCCACGATCCCGAATATGTAGTTAGTTTCGGAATCGACCCAAAATTGAGGTCTAAATTCCCAAATTTGTAAAATCCCTAATTTCTACCCTTCAAGAACAAGATTTAGGCCTAGAAATCTAATGGGTGTTAATAGAAAATGAAGAAAACGAGTTTAAGAACACAAACCTAGAACTTGGTGGTGAAATCCCCCTTCAAAAATAGCCCCTAAGCTTCCTTGGTTTTGAAAATATGAAGTTATGGTTAAAATTACGTTTTTCTACTGTTTTAAGTGCTGGGCGACAGTACTCAGTGCGTTCGGGTGAGGAGTTGTGCGTTCATGAAGGCTTAGCCATGCCCCGCCTTCGCGTTCGCTTATAAGGGGTGGCTTTCTCATAGATCTCCTAGATTCTTGGCCACCCCCCCCCCCTCCACATAACTATGTGTTCGCGTTTGACCAGGTGCGTTTGCGTAGAGTAATTTCCCAAAGCTCCGCGTTCGCACCCAAGGTCTATGCGTTCGCATAGAGAAAATCCCAGCCCCAGTCCCAGCCCCAGCCCCACTTACTCTTCGCGTTCTCTTACCACCCGTTCGCATAGAACAAATTTCCAGACACCAGAAATAGCATTCTCACCAGAATTTTCTAAGTCCAAACCACTCCGACACCTATCCGAAACTCACCCGAGCCCTCGGGTCTCCAAACTAAACATGTACACAACCTTAAAAACATCCTACGGACTTACTCGTGCGATCACATCACCAAAATAACATCTTAAACAACAAATTTAGCATAAAAATCAAAGGAAAATCTCAAGAACTTTCAAAGTTTCAAATTTCACAACTACGGGTCCGAATCATGTCAAATGACCTCCGTTTCTTACCAAATTTTACAGGCATCACTCAAATACCATATTAAACCTGTACCGGGATCCGGAACCAAAATACGAGCCCGATACCATCAATTTCAAATATAATCAAATTTCCAAAAACTCTTATAATTTCAGTAAAACAATTTTTTTCAAAACTTCATTTCTCAGGCTTGGGACCTCGGAATTCGATTCCGGGCATACGCCCAAGTCCCATATTTTTCTACGGACCCTCCAGGACCGTCAAATCACGGATCCAGGTCCGTTTACCCAAAATGTTGACCGAAATCAACTTAAATTCAATTTTAAAGGCAAAATTAGTATTTTTCTCAGTTTTTCATATAAACGCTTTTCAAATATACGCCCGACTGTGCACGCAAAACAAGGTGAGATAAAAGGAGGTTTATAAGGCCTCAGAACACAGTTTTGACTTATAAAATGAGAGATGACTTTTTTGGGTCATCACATTCTCCACCTCTAAAACAAACGTTCGTCCTCGAACGGACATAGAAAAGTACCTGAATCGGGGAAAAGATGGGGATATCGACTCCGCTTATCGGACTCAGACTCCCAGGTAGATGACTCAACAGGCTGACCTCTCCACTGAACACGAACCGAAGGATAACTCTTCGATCTCAACTGACGAATCTGCCGATCTAATATGGCTACCGGCTCCTCCTCATAGGTCAAATCCTTGTCCAATTGGACACTGCTGAAGTCTAACACATGGGCTGGATTGCCGTGATACTTCCGAAGCATAGACACATGAAACACTGGACACAACTGATAAATTCGGTGGCAACGCAAGTCTGTAAGCCACCTCTCCCACTCTATCAAGGATCTCAAAAGGACCGATGTACCCAGGGCTTAGCTTGCCCGTCTTCTCAAATCTCATCACGCCCTTCATGGGCGACACCCGAAGCAACACTTGCTCTCCGACCATGAATTCCACATCACAAACTCTGCGGTAGGCATAACTTTTCTGCCTGGACTGAGCTGTACAAAGTCTATCCTGAATGATCTTAACCGTATCCAAGTCATCCTGCACTAAGTTTGTACCCAACAACCGAGCCTCTCCCGGCTTAAACCATCCAACCGGCGACCGACACCGCCTACCATATAATTCCTCATAGGGAGCTATCTGAATGCTCGACTAATAGCTGTTGTTGTAGGAAAACTTAGCTAATGGAAAGAACTGATCCCAAGAACCTCCAAAGTGAATGACACAGGATCGTAGCATATCCTCCAAAATCTGAATAGTACGCTCGGACTGTCCGTCCGTCTGAGGATGAAATGTTGTGCTCAACTCAACCCTCGTGCCCAACTCACGCTGAATTGCCCTCCAGAAATGCGAGGTAAACTGCGTACACCATGAAGACAAACAATCTCCCTAATGTATATCTCTACCAATCTCTCCAAAGAATATGAAACTGCCACAGGGATGAAATGTGTTGACTTAGTCAGCCTATCCACAATAGCCCATACTGCATCGAACTTCCTCTGAGTTCGTGGGAGCCCAACAATGAAATCCATGGTGATACGCTCCCACTTCCACTCAGGAATCTCAATCTGCTGAAGCAATCCACCAGGCCTCTGGTGCTCGCACTTAACCTACTGAAAATTCAAACACCGATCTACATATGCCACAATATCCTTTTTCATCTTCCTCCACCAATAGTGCCGTCGCAAATCCTGATACATCTTTGCGACGCCCCGATGAATGGAGTACCAGGAACTATGGGCCTCCTCTAAAATCAACTCACGAAGTCCATCCACATTGGGCACACAAATACGGCCCTGCATCCGTAAAACCCCATCGTCACCAACTGTAACCTGCTTGGCACCACCGTGCCGCACCGTGTCCCTAAGGACACACAAATAAGGATCGTCATACTGCCGATCTCGAATACGATCAAATAACGAAGAGCGAGCAAATGTATAAGCTATAACACGGCCGAGCTTGGAAACATCCAATCTCATGAATCTATTGGCTAAATCTTGAACATCCAAAGTAAGTGGTCTCTCGCGAACCGGGATATATGCAAGACTACCCATACTGGCTGACTTTCTACTCAAAGCATCGGCCACCACGTTGGCCTTCCCCGGATGATATAAGATGGTGATGTCATAGTATTTCAACAGCTTCAACCATCTCCTCTGCCTCAAATTCAACTCTTTTTGCTTGAACAAATATTGCAAACTCTTGTGATCCGTGTACACCTCACAGGACACGCCATACAGATAATTCCTTCAAATCTTCAGCGCGTGGACAATGGCTATTAACTCGAAATCATGCACTGGATAATTCTTCTCGTTGATCTTCAACTGACGTGAAGCATATGCAATAACCTTGCCATCCTGCATCAACACTGCACCAAGTTCAACCCGAGATGCATCACAATACACAGTATATGGCCCTAAACCTGTGGGCAAAACCAACACTGGCGCTGTAGTCAAAGTTGTCTTGAGCTTCTGGAAGATCGCCTCACACTCCTCTGACCACCTGAGCTGGGCACCCTTCTGAGTCAACCTGGTCATCGGTGCTGCAATAGACGAAAACCTCTCCATAAACCGACAGTAATAGCCCGCCAAGTCCAAGAAACTCCGGATCTCTGTAGCTGATGTGGGTCTAGGCCAATCCTTGACCGCTGAAATCTTCTTAGGATCCACCTGAATACACTCCGCTGATACAACATGACCCCTAAATGCAACTGAACTCAACCAAAATTCACATTTCAAAAACTTAGCATATAACTGACTGTCCTTCAGAGTCTGGAGAATGACTCGAAGGTGCTGCTCATGCTCCTCCCGGCTGCGGGAATAAATCAGAATATCGTCAATGAAGACAATCACGAAAGAATTCAAATAAGGCTTGAACACTCAGTTCATCAAGTCCATGAAAGCTGCTGGGGCATTTGTCAACCCGAATGACATCACTAAGAACTCATAATGCCCGTACTGAGTGCGAAAAGCAGTCTTAGGGACATCGGATGCCCTAATCCTCAACTGATGGTAGCCAGATCTCAAATCAATCTTTGAAAATACCTTGTCATCCTGAAGCTGATAAAACAAATCATCAATCCTCGGCGGTGGATACTTATTCTTGATGGTAACCTTATTCAACTACCGATAATCTATGCACATCCTCATCGACCCATCCTTCTTCTTAATAAACAACACCGGGGCACCCCAAGGTGAGACACTAGGCCTAATAAAGCCTTTATCAAGCAAGTCCTGCAACTGTTCTTTCAACTCTTTCAACTCTGGCGGGGCCATACGATATTGCGGAAGAGAAATGGGCTGAGTGACCGGAGCCAAATCAATGCAAAAGTCAATATCCCTGTCGGGTGGCATACCCAGCAAGTCTGCAGGAAAAACCTCAGGAAACTCACATACAATGGGCACAAACTCCATAGAAGGAACCTTGGCACTAGAATCACGAACATAGGCCAAATAGGCCAAACACCCCTTCTCGACAGTACACCGAGCCTTCATATATGAGATAACCTTGCTGGAAGAATGACCAGAAGTCCCTCTCTACTCCAGTCGAGGCAACCCCGACAATGCTAAGGTTACGGCCTTGGCATGACAGTCCACGATGGCATGATAAGGCGACAACCAATCCATCCCCAAAATAACATCAAAATCTACCATATCAAGGAATAGAAGATCTACAGTAGTCTCAAGACCACTAATAACCACTACACACGAATGGTAGACATGATCTATCATAATAGAATCACCCACCGGTGTAGACACATATACAGGAGTACTCAAAGAATCACAAGGCATAACCAAATAAGGAGCAAAATAAGATGACACATAGGAATATGTGGACCCCGGATCAAATAAAACCGAAGCATCCCTGCTGCAAACTGAAACCATATCTGTGATAACCGCATCAGAGGCCTCAACCTCAGGTCTGGATGGAATAGCATAACATCGGGGTTGGGCCCCACCAATCTGAACTACATCCCTAGGACGACCTCATGCTGGCTGACCTCTACCTGTAGTAGAGANCCTTAACACCTCGACCCCCACCTCTGGCCGGCTGAGCGGGTAGTGGAACACCTGGTGCGGGAACAATGGAACGAGAACCCTGGTGCTGAGAACTGCTCGAGGCTCGAGGGCAAAATCTAGCAATGTGCCCCAGACCACCACAAGTATAACAAGATCTCGACTGCTGAGACTGCTGGCCCTGAAATTGACCCTGACGACTTGAGTAACCACCTTGAAAACTCTGGAGCGGCGGTGCACTGATAGGAGCTGGTGGTGCATTGTAGGGCAACTGATCAGAATACTGCATACGAGAACCACAGCCACCTAGAGCACTGCGAGAAACCTGAAGTGCTGACTGAAACGGCCTAGGAGGATGGCCCTTACCAAAAGAATCCCTGCCTCCAGATGAGGCACCACTGAACCTTCCAAAATGACGGGGTCTCTTGTCAGACCCCTGACCACCCCCTGCAACAGAACTATCTCAACTCGTCTGGACACATTGGCTGCATCCTGAAAGAAAATATCACTCCTTGCTTCTCTAGCCATCTGCAATCTGATCAGCTGAGCTAGTCCCTCAATAAAACTTCTCACCCTCTCTCGGTCGGTGGGAAGTATCATAATAGCATGACGGGCCAAGGTAATGAATCTTGTCTCATACTGAGTGACGATCATAGAACCCTGCTGGAGACGCTCAAACTGCCTCCTATAATCCTCTCTCTGAGTGATAGGGAGAAACTTCTCTACAAACAAATCGGAGAATAGGGCCCAAGTCAAAGGCGGTGATCCAGCTGGTATATCCAAACAATAATCTCTCCACCAGGTCTTGGCGGGACTTGACAGATGAAAAGTAGCAAAGTCGACCCCATTGGTCTTCACTATCCCCATGTTCCGTAGAACCTCGTGGCAGCTATCCAAGTAGTCCTGGGGATCCTCTGAAGATGCGCCGCTATAAGTAGTAGTGAACATCTTGGTGAAGCGGTCCAACCTCCACAAAGCATCAGCAGACATAGCTGCTCCATCATCGGTCTGAGCCACAATACCCGGCTGAACTGCCCCAGCTGTCCGAGGTGCTGGAGTCTGGAACTGAGAAGCCAACTGCTCCAGAGTGCGAGTAGCGGGAGTCTGGGATCCTCCCCCAGCCTGAGAGACGGCTGGTGTTGTAGGAACTAAACCTTCCTGTGCAACGCTCTCCATGAGGCCCACTAGACGGATCAGAGCATCCTGGAGTACCGGGGTGGAAATGAACCCCTCAGAAACCTGAGCTGGTCCAACCGGGACTGTCTGGGCGGGAACCTCATTAGCAAAGTCTACCTGAGGCTACGCCACTGGGGCTGCTGCTCTGGGCTGAGCTATACCCCTGCCTCGGCCTCTAGCACGAACCCGACCTCGTCCTTGGCCCCTCGTAGGAGCTGCAACTGGAGACTCAGGCTGCTGATCAGTGGATGAAGGAGCACGTGTTCTTTCCATCTGCGAGAGAATAGAGTAGAAATTCAATTAGTGTTGAGAAATTGATCACGCTCAACTATGTCTTATAAAAAGACTAAACGGGCGCTGCAAATATAATCTGGGGTATTAAGCCCAAAGTCGATCCCACAGAGAATTGAATGTATCAACTGAGTCTATAAAATACTAACTGTTACTTAATCACTTTTCTTACGACTTTTGAATATCAATTTGGGTTGTTTAACTAACTCTACAAACGGAATAATAAACTAGTAATTGACTGACAATTTAATGTAAACAATGATAATAAAGGTCTAATGTAATGGTTTCCCCCGTTGGTGAATTATGTCTCGGATAATTCTTATAGCTTGATTAATCATCTCAATCAATCATGAACTCTCAATCTACCATAAATCTCTCTCAAGTAATTATGATAATTTACTAGACGCACTCTCTCAAGTTACGCTAGCTAGATTTTATTACAGTTC
>ML423961.1:0-13653 GCA_005239525.1 Nicotiana knightiana
GTGATTTCTCTCTCTTACTTTCTTTTTCCGTTGAATTATTTCATAATTCATATGTACCACTACAATTCTTTTTATTTATTTATTAGATTCATTTCTTTCACATACTAATGTGTGTGGTGACTTTATTACTTTTGTTTCATTGTATCGTCTCCTAGATCCATTTTTTATTTTTATTTATTAAGAAATTTGACTTTTACAATGTAGTTGATTCATTGATAATTTTTGCAAAATTGATTTGTTTTTGTGGTAAGATAACGGATCATTTAAATAATTAATAAATTGAAGATTTTACATTTGTACGCACTCTATGATGTCAAAGCTTGATATTGAATGGTTATTGTGCTTAATAAGGTGTTGGTTTTATCTACTAAGTCTTTAAAATATATATATATATNTTGTATTTTAGGAAGACGGTAACCTTTTTCCAAGTAGTATGGTGAGTGGCAACAAATTTGGAGCCATAATATGCCTTATTATTATCTAATGATCCTAACCCACCTTTCTATGTTTGTTTCTTTAAATGAACCATGAATAATGCATAAGGAATTCACATTAGGCTAAAAACAATCAGCTTTCAGTTTCATGTAATATATTGTATGTTATTAAGGCAAGTCAATTCAATGTTCCGTTTGGATTTCACTAATTCTGATTGACATAATAAAAAGCTACAAGAAAAATAAATAAAAATGGTAATTAATAAAATAAAAATGTGGAAGTTTTTTTTTGTTCTATTTGTGTAGGCAGCTTTTTTTTTATTTTTTTTTTCTCTTTTGTTTCTTTCTAATGAACATGACTACTTAGTAATCCTTTCGTGGCTATTATAATAAATTAGTAAGTGTTAAGAGATAAAATAATTAAATATTTTAAATACACTATTAGCCCATGTGTTCATACCCGAACCTTGGATTGATGTGCTTAAATAATAAAAGGATCATGTGCGCATCCCCGCGTCTCGATACCATTAAATTTAAAAATAATTATATTTTGACCATGTGTACATTCCGTACCTTGGTTTAACATTTAATTTCAAAGAATACCTTGTGTGCGTACCGCATCTTGGTGAATATAATTAATAAAAATACAATAATTAATTAAGCGGTAATAAATAAGCCATAATCAATAAAAATATAAGAATAGCCAAAAATTGATTTAAGCCTTACATTAGTCAATAAAACGACCGTGCTAGAACCACGGGACTCGAGGGGTGCCTTACACCTTCCCTTCGGTCAACAGAATTCCTTACTCAATCTTCTGTTTTCGTAGACCATGAATTAGGAGTCAAATCTTCCTTTTGATAAGGGATTCAATAAAAGGTGACTTGGAACACNACGTTACTTCGATTGGAAAAAATCTTCTAACTCAACCTTGTAATAGGGTTGCTGCGAAAAAAAGAGGTGTGACATGGGCCAACTTTGTACCGCCTCCACTTTCTTCGGATCTACCTTGATCCCATCCGAAGACACCACGTGGCCTAGGAATGCCACAGAATCAAGCCAAAATTCACACTTAGAAAACTTGGCATACAACTTCTTCTCCCTCAATGTCTGGAGCACGGTCCTCAAGTGCTGCTCATGGTCCTCCTGGGACCTAGAATATACCAAAATGTCATCAATGAAGACAATGACGAAAATATCAAGATAAGGCCAAAATATGTTGTGCATCAGGTGCATGAAGGTTGCTGGGGCATTGGTCAGCCCAAATGACATAACAAGGAACTCATAGTGGCCATATCTGGTCCTGAAGTCAGTCTTCGAAATATCCGGCTCCCGAATCTTCAACTGATAATAACCCGAACGCAGATCAATCTTGGAGAACACCCTAGCATCCTGTAACTGGTCAAATAGATCATCAATGCGAGGCAATGGGTACCTGTTCTTCACTGTCACCTTATTCAGTTGCCGGTAGTCAATACACATACGCATCGAGCCATCCTTTTTCTTCACAAATAACACCGGAGCACCCCAAGGTGATACACTGGGCCTGATGAATCTTTTTTCAGGAAACTCCTGTAACTGCTCCTTCAACTCAGGAGGAGCCATGCGTTAGGGAGGAATGGAAATGGGCTGAGTGCCCGGCAACAAGTCAATGCCGAAATCAATGTCTCTATCGGGCGGCATACCCGGAAGATCAGCTGGAAATACATCAGGATAGTCCCTAACAACTGGAACTGACTCAACTATAGGGGTCTCAGCACTAACATCTCTCACATAAGCCAAATATGCATCACACCCCTTGTCAACCATCCGCTGAGCCTTAAGAAAAGAAATGACTCGGCGGGGAGTATACTCTAAGGAACCTTTCCACTCTAATCTCGGTAATCCTAGCATAGCCAGTGTCACGGTCTTGGCGTGACAATCAAGAATAGCATAGTAGGGAGACAGCCAGTCCATACCCAATATAACATCGAAATCTACCATACTGAGTAATAATAAATCAGCTCTGGTCTCAAAACCATTGATAGCAATCAAACATGACCGATATACGCGGACCACAACAAGAGAATCTCCCACCGAAGTAGAAACATAAACGGGGGAACTCAAAGAATCCCGAGATATCCCCAGATGTGTAGCAAAATAAGAAGACACATATGAATATGTAGATCTTGGGTCAAATAATACCGATGCATCCCTATGACAACGGGAACAATACCTGTGATGACTAAATCTGAAGCAATGGCCTCGGATCAGGCCGGATGAGCATAGTACCTGGCCTGGCCTCCCCCTCTAGGGTGACCTCGACCTACCCGACCTCCACCTCGAGCTGCCTGAGGTGGTGGGGTAGCAGTTGGGGCTGGAAGAATAGCTAAGGGACCTGGTGGAAGACGTGGGGCCTGATAAGTCTGAGGTGGTGCACCCCTCCTCGCTCTGAGGAAATCTCTGATCATATGACGAGGGTCACCACACTCAAAGAAACCCCTCGGAGAACGTGGCGGCCGGCTCCAGACTCTGAACTGGCCTGCTATACTGGCCAGTGATAGCACCTCGAGCAGGAGGTACCTGAGATACTGGTGGTGCATAATAAGGCTCCTGAGGTCTAGGAGGAGTTGGAATACCACTGGCTGCTGGGAGAGCTGAATGAACGGGGCAACTCACAAAACCCCTACCATAGCGAGCTGCTGGTGCACGGGCTCCTGAAAAATGACCAGTCTCTCGAGACTTCTTGGCCTCTCTCTCCTCCTTGTTCCGGGCTAACATAGTCTCGATCCTCCGGGAAATACTCACGGCCTGCTGGTAAGTAATATCGGTCTCTAGCTCTCTGGACATGCTGGTCCGAATACTGGGGTGGAGTCCCTCAATAAAGCGTCGAACCCTCTCTCTGACAGTGACAACCAAAGCTGGTACATGGCTAGCCAAATCGTTATAACAGACTGCATACTCTGACACAGTCATGGTACCCTGGCGTAGCTGCTCAAACTCCTACACGGTTAGGGTTCACCCTAAACCTATAAATAGACTCCTAAAACACAATTACAAAGTGATTTTCGTGAATCAAAGTAGAGAAGAGAATACAAGGAGAAAATTCCATTGAAGTGCAAGAACATTGAGTTCTACATCTAGTATTTCTTACTTTATATTTCAATTATGCAATTTCTTGTAGTTTTGTTTCTTCTAAACATGAGTAGCTAAGTTTTTAATCTAGGGTTTTGGTAGAACCCGTTGGGGATGAATTTCTTGTGATATTAATATATTTTGATTGATTATTCTCTATTTGTTCAACTACGTTCTTATTGTAGTTAATTGAATGGCCATCAATTAGCTGTGCCTATTTAGTATGTATCTACTTGAGAGAGAGTGCATATTTAGGTAATTGTTTGAACAACACCACTCCCAGAGTATAGACGAAAGTCATAACCGAGGGTTTAGAGGTTGGATTAGAGATAACGATACCTCGGGTGCAATCTAAAGTGAACTGTATTGCAATCTAGCTAGCGTAACTTGAGAGAGTGCGTCTAGTAAATTATCATAATTACTTGAGAGAGATTTATGGTAGATAGAGTGTTCATGATTGATAGAGACGATTAATCAAGCTATAAGAAGTATCCGAGAAAGAATTCACCAACGGGGGAAACCATAACCTTAGACCTTTATTATCATTGTTTACATTAAATTGTTAGTTAATTGTTAGTTTATTATTATTGTTAGTAGAATTAGTTAAACAACACAAATTGATATTCAAAAGTCTTGAGAAAATTGATTAAACACTAGTTTAGTATTTTATAGACTCAATTGATACGTACAATTCTCTGTGGGATCGACTTTGGGTGTAATACCCCAGATTATATTTGCAGCGCCCGTTTAGTCTTTCTATAAGACATAGTTGAGCGTGATCACTCGTCCTCTGCCCCGGCCCCTGCCTCTGGTGGCTCTGACTAGGGGCTCGGGTGCCTGGTCATCAGTACGTCCGGTACGGGTACGAACCATCTGCAAGCAAGAATAGAGTAGAGTTTAAGAATTTGATGACATTAACTAGCACGATAAGGAATTCCAAAGAATTTGATTGTTCTTAACAGTTACATAGCCTCTCGAAGATAGATACAGACGTCTCTGCATCGATCCGCGAGACTCTAATAAACCGGCTTGTGACTTGTGACTCCTATGAACCTAGACGCTCTGATACCAACTTGTCACAACCAGAATTACCTTCCAAACGGTATCGTGATGGAACCTAGTCCCTACGACTAGGTAAGCCTAAAACTTGCGGAAAATAAGGCAAAACAATAATAGAAACAGTAAAGAAGAAGCAATACTATAAAACTTTTAGCCGCTCGGCATTTACAGCTTTTACTTTCCCAAAATCTGGAACGTCACAAAGTCACAACTCTGAACTACTGTAGCTCTATACAAAGAAATAAGGAAAATGTATCTATATATCTCCTATATTTGTACTAGAGTAGGAAGGGGACTCGTGGATCCTGCAGACGCGGCAGAATTACCTCGCGGTCTCCTATGCAGCTGCTAAGATGCGCCTAGCCACTGTACTATGTGTTGGTACCTGGATCTGCACATGGGAAAACATGCGCATGAAAGGGCATGACTACTCCACATTCGGTACTCCGTAAGTGCCAAGCCTAACCCCAGTCAAGTAGTGACGAGGTCAGGTTGAGGCTCTATCGAGTTTTAAAACAAGCCAATTATAAATTTAAAACAGTGAAATATAGATAAGCATGATAAACAGGATTAATGTAAACTGGAAGAAATAATAGCATAAAGAGAGCCCTCGGCTCAGCATAACATATATATCAACAGTAAATATGCAATGCAGTACAATGGGAAAGCTCCCGGATCTCAGTCTGTAGTCCCAATTTAAATATGCTATGTAGTACAGGGGGAAAGCTCCCGGATCTCCGTCCGTAGTCCCAATTTAAATATGCATTTCAGTATAGGGGGAAAGCTCCCGGATCTCGGTCCATAGTCCCAATTTAAATATGAAATGCAGTACAAGGGGAAAGCTCCCAGATCTGCGTCCGTAGTCCAAATTTAAATACGCAATGCAGAAGTATGTCGGATATGGCTTAATTAAACAGTACAGGAAAAACAACAGGCAAGAATAGAGTAAAACTATCTAAGCATATTGCAACTAGTAGCAAATAAGAGGAAATCAAGTAAGGACAGGTAGGCATGCTTATTCTTAAGCTAACTACTCAATTAAGACAGGAAACAGTAATATAGGAATGAGAATGAGTGATTGCACGGAAGGAAAAAAATGGAATTTTAGCAACAATGATCCGTATACGCACTCGTCACCTCACGTACACGGCGTCCACGTAACAAAATCAGTATAAAAATGCCTAAGGGGAAATCCCAACACAGAGTTAGGCAAGCCACTTACCTTGACTGTGCAAACCAACTCAATACCACGCTCTTGCCATGAGTATCCAACTCCGGGTGGCCCAAATCTATTCAATTTGATTGCATAATGTAAATATCACTTCAAGGAACAAAATAGCTAATTATTTCTAAGCCAATACGCGAAATTAGGAAATTCGCCCAAAAATTCCCCCGGGTCCACATCTCGGAATCGGGTAAAATTTATATTTCCCGAACAGCCATTCGCTCATGAACTCACTGGAACAAGAATCAACAAAATCTGACATCTAAATCTCCCTAAATCCTCAGATTTTTACTTGGGGAAGTTTCATCCCAATTTCATGGGTTTTCATCCAATTTCATTGATTAGATTGAGGAAATTGATAGAGATTATTGATATACAAATGGATTAAGGTTAGAAAACGTTACCTATGATTCTCCTCTTCAAATTCCACTGAAAATCGCCAAATCCCGAGCTCTCAATCGATTTTGGAGTTAAGAATTTCAAACCCTCAGATTTTGGTATAACCAGCCCAGGTATTTCCCACCTGCGACACTGGGATCACACCTGCGGTGCCGCACCTGCGGAAACACAATCGCAGGTGCGGAAACTCATTAAATGACCTGGGGTCGCACCTGCGGTGGTTGGGTCGCATGTGCGGCTCCGCACCTGCGGATACTCTTCCGCGCCTGTGAGTCGGGCCAGCCTAAGCTATGTCCGCACATGCGTGCACCCCCTTCGCACCTATGTGTCCGCACCTGCGGAAAAACCATCGCAGGTGCGAGACACCAGAACCAGAAATGGTTAAGCTGCTCTTAAGGTTCCAAATTCACCTGTTGGGCATCCGCAATAACCCGGAGGCCCCCAAGACCTCAACCAAACATACCAATTGACCCTAATACCTTGTTCAAACTTGGTCGAGTCATAAAAACACATCTCATAACATCAAAATCATCAATTATGCATAGATTCAAGCCTAAGAACTTATGAAATTTCTAGAATTCACATTCGATGCCAAAACACGTCAAAACTCATCCGAATGACCTCAAATTATGCACACAAGTCACAATTTGCATTACAGACCTGCTTTCACTTTCGGAATTCCATTCCGGGTCCGATATCAAAATTTCACCTATCAGCCGAAATCGCCGAAATTCTAACTTTCGCCAATTCAAGCCTAAATCTACAACCGACCTCGAAAATACATTTCGAACACGCTCCTAACCCCGAAATCACCCAACGGAGCTAACGGAGTCGATGGAATTCTATTCCGAATCCGTCTTCACATAGCCCTAGCTACAGCCAGATTTCTAAAGCTAAATTCCACATTTATGGACTATGTGTCCAAAATCACTCCGGATTTCATCACTCAACGCTCCGAAAAGTTCAAATAATATAAATAGACATGGGAGAAGAGGTTATTAGGGTATCGAGGTGCTAACTCTCAAAACGACCGACCGGGTCGTTACAATATATGGGCTTAAACAAGCCTCCAGGCAGTGGTACTTGAAATTTGATGAAATTACTACAAAATTTGCATATGTGGAAACAAGCCTCTATGTTGATGATATTCTGCTTGCCACAAATGATTTGGGCTTGATGAATGAGACGAAACAATTTTTGTCTAGGTCTTTTGATATGAAAGATCTTGGTGAAGCCTCTTTTGTTCTTGGGATAGAAATTAAAAGAGATAGGTCACATAGTTTATTGAGTTTATCACAGCGTTCCTATATTGAGAGTGTTCTTAAAACTTTCAATATGCAAGATTGTAGACCTGGTGTTGCACCTGTTGTAAAAGGGGATAAGCTTAGTAAAGATCAATATCCAAAAAATAAAGTTGAAATGAGAACCATGAAAGGTGTGCCATATGCAAGTGTTGTTGGTTGTTTGATATACATACAGGTTTGTACAATTCCTGATATTGCATTTGTTGTTAACATGTTGGGAAAATTTTCTTCTAATCCTGGGTGGGCACAATGGGTGGCTGCAACGAAAGTGATGAGATATCTACAATGCACCAAAGACTTCATGCTTGTATACAAAAATGTTGATGATCTGGATCCTCTTGTATATTCAGATTCTGATTTTGCTGGTTGTCAAGACACTATGAAATCAACTTCTGGGTATATTTTTATGTTGGGTGGAGGTGCTATTTCTTGGAAAAGTGAGAAGCAGAGCATCACTCACTGCTACATCTACAATGGAAGCTGAGTTTATTGCTTGTTTTGAGACTGCTTCACATGCTGTCTGGATGAAGAATTTTCTTACTAAATTGTAAATTGTGGATTTTATATCTAAGCCGGTGACTATTTTATGTGACAACAGTGCAACTGTGTTCTTCTCGCAGAATAACAAGAGAACAAGAGGCTCTAAGCATGTTAGCCTTAAGTTTCTTAAGGTCAGAGACATGGTAAAAGAAGGTGATATACGCATTGAGCATATTAGCACAGAATCTATGTTGGCTGATCTGTTGACCAAAGGTCTTAGACTTGTAGTGTTTAATGAACATGCTAAAAATATAGGTATTTTAGAGTCTTTTGATGTGCTTTAGTCAGTAGGAGTTATTTTATAGCTACTGACTGAGATATTTCTTTTAATAATATGCAAGCTTGTGTTGTGTTATATTTGTTATGCTTATTGACTAATATGATAATTTATTTATTTTTATTTATAATTGGATATTGCATAAACTCATGATATTTTTGAGTTTTGCTGCTTGTTGCCTTGATTATCCCGGTAAGGCACAAGGGAAACCTCCTAAAGTGATATGATTTTAGTGTCATTTAATTTGGAGGCTCCTAAGTTGATATGATTATTATATCACTTGAAGGATTATTTCTTTCTAAGATATGTGGCTCTATTCACCTTGATTAGAAAGATAATATGCTTAGCACACATGTTTGATCCATGTTGATGGAAATCCTAGGATATGTGGTCGTAGATAGAATTCATACCTTAAAATGGTGTGATGCCTGCTAAGATTCATTGTTAGTCTTCTCTATTGAAACTGGATGAATTGTTATATGGGTCATTCTATCCTTGGTTATGTGAGTAGTGTGGCCACTGTAGAGTCTCAAATCTTTTTTCAAATTGATTTTCTTAAAACTCAAAAGTTTTAAAATTGTTTTCTTGTCCTCAATTAACGTTGACGTTCAAGTAGGAGAATGTTGGAATTTGAACTTACGTTAATTGGTTATACCCTGAAAGGATAGTGATGTGGCCCAAGTGGTGGATAAATAAATGGCCTAATATTAAATATTGTGTGTGTGGATAAGTGATGTCCAAAAACTATTGACCTGTGATAGGTAGGCACTCTTTATAAATAGAGGCCAACTCCCTTTCCCTAGCTATTAGAAAACCTATCGTATTCTGCCTCTTGAATACGTGGTAACGGAAGACGTCCCATCAGTTAAGTTCTCCGGGCTGTGAAAGCGCGTAGCTAGTGGATCGTGGAAGTTGGTCTCAGGCTTAATCGCCGTTTGTTGTCGCTGTTGAATCCATGGAGTTTAACGGTGCGCTTCCTCAAATGCTAACTCTAGATTGATTCTGTAATTGTGTCTTAATCTCTGCTATGGCTACGAATTAATTATTTTACAGTTATATATATACTAGTATCTAGTTACGCGCATTGTGCGTGTATCCCATATATATATATATATATATATATATATATATATATATATATATATATATATATATACTATCTTAAGATAATATAAATAGTATTAAAATATTTTTAGACTACTTAAAAAAAAGCTAAGGAAAAACTCTAATTTCTTAAAAAATATAGTAAATTTTAATCTTATTTAGCTAATAAGAAATTATATCCAACTGAAATCTTCGAAAAATACAATCTAAGAAATTGATTCAATCGTGTGTTATTATAATATTATTTATCGTTACTACGTATTATGTTGTATATAAATTTCTTTCATCCCATCTTCAAGTGTATATTGGTTCGAAATATTAACAAAATTGAAGACGTTTTATTTGTACATATTATTTAATGTATAAAATAAAAATAAACGCACGTAAAAATACAATATTGACGTAAAATTTCACAGATACGAAGCAAAACAGTATAAAATTTGCAATGATGAAGACAAGGAGAAAAAACAAAGAGAAATAGAGAGAAATATGTAAGGTGTTGTAATTCTTTAGCAATAATGCACTTCCTCTACCGTTTTTCTTGACTCCTCCATTTTACACGTACTTATGGCACAATATTTGACCATTTGCAGAATGATCATGTCTTCACTACACACAGATACAATATATAGGAAAGTAGTCTGTGGACAATCCTCCATCCATTATTATGGAATAAATTCTATTTCAAAAAATTTCTTTACTGATTGTTGTTGGCAAATAACTGTTAAATAAAAAATATAAATTGATGCTAAATATTTTAAATGTAGAAGCATAAATAAATATTAGGGAGTGAGTAAGCGTAAAAGAATATGAAAAATTGAAACTGCCCGTGTTAAAAAGGTAATAAACATGACTACATGAGTAGTTGAAGAGAAAGGGTAGGATTTTAGTAATAGTAATATTTGGTTGAAGGATAAAAAAAACCATTCAATTTTTGATAGGACAATTTGGTCATTAACTTTTTCTTTTGATCTTCCCACTTATAATATAGTAAGTATAAGTATGATATGATGGTTATTATTATTATGATACGATATGATGAATTTATAATATGTTCGTTAGGACCCAAAAAGGGAGAAGAACATGCTGATCATGAGATTATTGAAATACTATAGAGAGGCTTAAAGTATATTTATCATTCCACAATCTAAAAGTTTACTTTTTAAATGACATTGCACGGAGTACATTTACAATTTTCTAAAATATTTTCTTCAATCCAACACGAAAGCATATAAAATACAATGAATTAATTGAAATTATTTCTTTCACGAATGTTGTGAATTATTTATTACCATAACATTAAGCACAAAATATCCTTTTGTGGGAGGTAATTTTAATTTTAGGTAGATGGTAATTTGGTCATTCAGTTTTTGAAGGACATTTTAGTAAACTAAATTCATCTAAAAGTGTTCATGCTTATAATATAGTATGATATATATATATATATATATATATATATATAAATTTTAGTAGAGATAACGGGTAATCTAGTCAAAACAATCCCTAAAATCANTTATAGTAACAAATAAATGAAGAGCTCATAAAAAATATAAGCTTTGAATATAAAGAAATTAAAAAAAAAAACTCAATATTCCAATACTAAAGAAATATAATAATAATTGGATTAAGAGAAAACAAGGAGATCCCAGCGGCAGCAACATTACATTTTCATTTCTAAATCATAATATGCTCCCTTAGTTAGCTAATTTATATGTTTAAATCAATTTATCTCTATTTTAATTTATTTTTTTACATCTTTGAATGAAAGATCTTAAGATTATTAAAGATTTTTTAGTATCGGTTATAAAAAAATATTATACATGAAATTTTTAGTTGAAAATGATTAAAACATGTAGCGTTGCAAATGATTAGTGTTCGAAAAGTTAGTGGCTTCTTTTCGAGTAACCTTATGCAGCTTAACTTCAATCCCTACAAAAGATTATGATATACTATAAGTCATAATTAAGTTGAGTAATGTGTTGATTTTAGAATCGTTAATAAGCTTTACACTTATCCGATAAAATAGACCTTCTATTCATTCAAAAATATGATTAAAATACTAGAATAAATAAATAACATAAAAACAGAAAAAAGAATCTTAATGAATTAGGTAAAATCCTAAATTACAAACTTATAAAATAGCTAGCATAAGATACGAAAGGAATCAAGGATGATCAATTATAATAGGGATTTTTACCTAGCTATTATATTAGAAACTTATTTTTTAATATTCTCTATGTTTTGTAGTTTTTAATAAGTATTTAGGTTTTTTTTTACAAATTGTCTAGATTTCTCCTTAAAAGGCTCTCCTCGCGTTATTAGCGCCTTCAATTAAGGAATTCAATTATATCCCTTCCTTTTTTTCCCTTTTCTCTTCTCTCTCCTTTTTTTTTTACATCAAAATTCCTTAATCTACGCCCAGAATCTCCATCTTCTCTCTTCCCACCATTGACGACAGCTTTATATTATTAAATCATCAATTGCATCATTCTTTTGTTGGGAGACCGGACAACATTAAAAATGAAGAAATATTTAGGGATTGTATGATAATTGTATCATAATTGTATTTGAATTGTATCAGATATATCAATGCGTAAAATATAATTGTATCATACTTGTATCACAATTGTATCTAACTTGTAGATGGTACATTAATATCCAAAATAATACTTGATACAATACTAATAAATTAATATAACTATCATATATTTGTGATATAAACTATGAAATTCGTCGCGAACTCACAACTACTCATAACTCAGATACAAATTTGATACGATGGTATTCTAACACAATTATGATATAACTTAAAACTGATTCTAAACTTAAACTAATACAATATCGTATTATATTTGTATTAGCATTGTATCATATATTATTTTAGGTACAAATTCTTACAAAATTATGATACAATTCTAAATTATGATACAACTTTGATCTTATCTTTTTCAAGTTTCAATTTAAAACATCCACCTAGAACCAACTCTAAACATAAATTATGATACAATTTTGTATTTTAATAGCATTAGTATTGTATCAGAATTGTCTTAGGTATTGACATATCAAATACAACTCAGATGCAATTATGATACAATTATCATACAATCGTAATACAATTCCGGAACTTCTTCTTCCTCGAGTTTCAATCAGAAATTCAATCTAAAACCAACTTTAAACTAAACGAATCTCTCTTAAAATTGAGATATAAACTCTAACAGATATTTTCAATAATTTTCAAGAATACCCAATCCAAAAAAATCGCAAATTCGTAAAATCTGAATATCTAATTCAAATCGAAGCTTTCTAATGGTATGTCAGTGGTAGACCCCTCCACCTGCAATTTCAGAGATAATGTCGATGAATTTGTCAAAAGTTGAAACTTTTTAATGGTTGTTGGTGGAATTGATTCAGAGAAATATATGATGCTACAATTTTAGAGAGATAGTAGTTTGATTTGTATGAGGGAGAGAGAGAGAGAGAGATACTGGTTGATTTTTATGAAAGAGAGGTGATGATTTTGGGTATTAGTGGGTTTCTTACGGTGGGTAAGTATAAAGAGAGATGATGATTTGTAATCCTTTGAAAAGGGAAGAGTGTCTTAAATGTAGGGGGATTATGTGTAACTGATACCCAGTATTTAAGGTATGTTTCATTTCCTCTTTTTTATGGTTATGTATGAAACTAGTAAATATAAGTATATAAAGTAATTAATAAGGAACCTAAATAAAGGGAATAAATAAGTTTCTATTATAGTATAGCTAAGTAAAAATCCCATTATAATATAGCAAACGCTTTTAAACGTAAAAATTGCACGGGACACCCTATTTAGGCGCCCCTATTTAACCTGTACCCGCTTTATTTTTATGTTTGCACCGGTACCCATTTTTTTGTTAAAAGCCTTTCGAAAAGACAATTTTACCCTTTTACAAGCAGTCAAGCCTACTTTCTCTTCAAGTAAACCCCATTCCTCTACTTCCATTCCTATACTTTGCACAAATACTCTCTTTATCTCTCTCTCCCGTTCTTCGCTTTTACGATCGTCATTGTGTTTTGATATTTCATCGCTTCAACTATTTGTTCGCCAATAATATTACGTATAATCACAGGTACATTACAGTACCTTTATGTTCTATGTATTGTTCTTTTTTTTTTTTGTGATACTCATGTTCTATAGGGTTTTGCTTTTTTTTTTTTTTT